>VOPJ01013459.1:368195-380139 GCA_014673585.1 Semibalanus balanoides
TTTGACCAGTTAGATAAGATCCCAGTGTACATTCTGGTGCTTGTTTTGAGACGCCAGCTCGAGACAGTTTTTATATCGGCTCTATCGAATTTCATTATAATAATTTTAGGCATCAACAAAGATAGGGCGATATATTTAATATTTATTGGGCTTTTTGATTTGCTCAATCTTCTTGATTTAACTACCATATGCACGACAATATATCAGTACATCACACTAAAGTACATTTGGTGCGGAAAATGCATACATATCGCCTCATCATCACATTTTCCAGAACGTTTAAATCGCCTGTGAATTTTCAGTTTTTTATGGTGACGTGAACTGTTGTGTTTGATGTCCCATTCCTCTATGAAAAAAACATAGAGCGATCAAATAAATGTCATATTCATGATCCATGGACATTTTCCAGTTGATTGATATACATTTTGTTACCAAACTCTGTAATTTACTATTTGGAGTTTCGCGAGGCTAGACCGGCCGAAACGCCCACTGTGCGCTGGCCCGCAGTCTGGTGTGTCTGCTGCTGTGCCCAGGAGTTCGATGTCCCAGAATACACCACTGACCGCTGTGCCCAGGAGCTCGATGTCCCAGAATACACTACTGACCGCTGTGCCCAGGAGCTCGATGTCCCAGAATACACCACTGACCGCTGTCCCCAGGAGCTCAATGTCCCAGAATACACCACTG
This sequence comes from Semibalanus balanoides, assembly GCA_014673585.1. Taxonomy (NCBI): domain Eukaryota; kingdom Metazoa; phylum Arthropoda; class Thecostraca; order Balanomorpha; family Balanidae; genus Semibalanus; species Semibalanus balanoides. The sequence goes on from VOPJ01013459.1 coordinate 368,883, forward strand.
ACCGCTGTGCCCAGGAGCTCGATGTCCCAGAATACACCACTGACCGCTGTGCCCAGGAGTTCGATGTCCCAGAATACACCACTGACCGCTGTGCCCAGGAGTTCGGTGTCCCAGAATACACTACTGACCGCTGTGCCCAGGAGTTCGATGTCGATGTCCCAGAATACACCACTGACCGCTGTGCCCAGGAGCTCGAATGTCCCAGAATACACCACTGACCGCTGTGCCGCCGTCAGGTGCGCCTGCTGCTGCTGTTGGTGCTGTCTGCAGGAGCTGGAGGTGTCGGCCGGCGGTGTGCTCCTGGGCACCGTCACACAGGAGTTCTCCGTGCTCTACCCCAGCTTCAGCGTCCGCGGCCCGGACGGAGAGGTGCGTCTGCGTATTACTGGCCCCTGCTGGGTCTGCAAGTGCTGCGCCGACGTCGACTTCCCTGTGATGTCAGCCGACGGTCGACGACAGGTTGGAGTGCTGACCAAGCAGTGGGACGGCATCACCAAGGAGGCGTTTACCGACAGCAAGACCTTCAGCGTCACCTTTCCGCAAGGAGCCGACCCCGCCACCAAAGCCACGCTGTTCGGCGCCGCCATCCTGCTCGGTTACGTCTTCTTTGAACGCAAGAGTAACAACTAACCAGGTGGAGCAGAGGTCGGCTGGCCCGCAGGAGGCGGCCGTGCGGTGGGATCCAGAGGGACGCGACACAGACCATCATTGGCGGCACTCAGTAGGGTTCCTCCCCACTCCCAGGGTAACTTCAGGCACTCAGTAGGGTTCCTCCGCCACTCCCAGGGTAACTTCAGGCACTCAGTAGGGTTCCTCCCACTCCCAGGTAACTTCAGGCACTCAGTAGGTTCCTCTGCCACTCCCAGGGTGAACTTGCAGGGCGCACTCGTAGGGGTTCCTCCCCACTCCGCAGGGTAACTTTGCGGAGGCGACTGCAGTAGGGTTCCTGCCCACTCCCAGGGTAACTTCAGGCCACTCAGTATGGTTCCTCCCCACTCCCAGGGTAACTTGCAGGGGGCGACTCAGTAGGGTTCCCCCCACTCCAGGTAGAACTTCAGGCACTCCAGGTAGGGGTTCCTCCCCGACTCCAGGCGGGTAACTTCAGGGCACTCAGTAGGTTCCTCTCCACCCCAGGGTAACTTCAGGCACTCAGTAGGTTCCTCTCCACTCCCAGGTAACGTTCAGCACTCAGGTAGGGGTTCCTGCCCCACTCCCAGGGTGAACTTCAGGCACTCAGTAGGGTTTCCTCCCCACTCCCAGGGTAACTTCAGGCGCAGCTCAGTAGGGTTCCTCTTCCACTCCCAGGGTAACTCAGCACTCAGTAGGTTCCTCCCACTCCCAGGGTGAAGAGCGCAGCAGCGTCAGTAGTTCCTCCTCAACTCCAGGGAATTCAGGCATCAGTAGGTTCCTCCTCACTCACAGGGTAACTTCAGGCACTCAGTTAGGGTTCCTCCCACTCCAGGGTAAACTTCAGCACTCCAGTCAGGGTTCCTCCCCACTCCCAGGTAACTGTCAGGGCACTCAGTAGGGTTCCTCCCCAACTCCCAGGGTTAACTTCAGGGCACTCAGGTTCCTTCCTCCTACCCAGGGTAACTTCAGGCACTCAGTAGGGTTCCTCCCCACTCCCAGGGTAACTTCAGGCACTCAGTAGGGTTCCTCTCCACTCCCAGGGTAACTTCAGGCACTCAGTAGGGTTCCTCCCCACTCCCAGGGTAACTTCAGGCGACTCAGTAGGTTCCTCCCCACTCCCGGGTAAACTTCAGGCCACTCAGTAGGTTTCCTCCTCACTCACAGGGTAACTTTCAGGCACTCAGGTAGGGTTGCCTCCCCACTCCAGGTAACTTTCAGGCACCAGTAGGTCCTCCCCAACTCCCCAGGGTAACTCAGGCACTCAGTAGGGTTCCTCCCCACTCCCAGGGTAACTTCAGGCACTCAGTAGGGTTCCTCCTCACTCCCAGGGTAACTTCAGGCACTCAGTAGGGTTCCTCCCCACTCCCAGGGTAACTTCAGGCACTCAGTAGGGGTTCCTCCTTCCTCACAGGGTAACTTCAGGCACTCAGTAGGGTCCTCCCGCACTCACCAGGGTAACTTCAGGCATCAGTAGGGTTCCTCCCCGACTCCCGCGGGTAGAACTGTCAGGCACTCAGTAGGGTCTCCTCACTCCCAGGGTAAACTTCAGGCAACTTCAGTAGGGTTCCTCCCCACTCCCAGGGAGAAGCGTGTCGAGGCACTCAGTAGGTTCCTCCCCACTCCCCAGGGTAACGTTCAGGCACTCAGTAGGGTTCCTCCCCACTCCCAGGGTAACTTCAGGCACTCAGTAGGTTTCCTCGCCCACTCCAGGGTAACTTCAGGCACTCAGTGGTTCCTCCTCACTCCAGGTAACTGCAGGCACTCAGTAGGGTTCCTCCCCACTCCCAGGGTAACTTTAGCACTTCAGTAGGTTCCTCCCCACTCCCAGGGTTAAACTTCAGGCACTCAGTTAGGGTTTCCTCCCCACTCCCAGGGTAACTTCAGCACTCGAGTAGGTTCCTCCTCACCCGGTAACTCAGGCACTCAGTAGGGTTCCTCCCCACTCCCAGGGTAACTTCAGGCACTCAGTAGGGTTCCTCCGCACTCCCAGGGTAACTGCAGGCACTCAGTAGGGTTCCTCCCCACTCCCAAGGCAGCTTCAGACACTCAGTAGGGTTCCTCCCCACTCCCAGGGTAACCAAATTATACTTGGATGTAAGCATTGTCTGTGATGACTTCAGTGTTGTCATAACTCACCAGTGAAGCGCCGTAGTTGGCGATGAACGAGCGAGCGCGAAGGAAATGTATTGTGAATTTCAACTCAATCGTGGAAGTAGTTTCTGAGATACAAAAAAGATGAGCACGTGCGCACGTGCAGACACCCATCCCTGACTTGTGGAAAAGTGGCGGCTGAGAGGTCCCTAACCACACACCAAATTTGAACACAATCGGTTCAGCCATTCCTGAGATATAGAATAGGGGTGTGCACGTGCGCACGTGCGAGGCACCCTACCTTTGACTTGTGAAAAAGCGGCGGCTGAGGGGTCCCTAACCACACACCAAATTAGAACACAATCAGCCCAGCCGTTGCGGAGTTTGTGCGACAAAGCACCTTTCAACACCCCTCACGCGGCACGCGCCACGCGCAGTGGTAGCCACCCACATGAGTCGGCACTGATAAAAACCATGATTGATTGGATGGGGCTACTCAGCACAGAAGCCCGTTTGTCAATCGGACGTGCGGCTGCAAAGATATGAGCTTCTCAAAAGCGTCGCCACGGGTCGGGTTGGGTTGGGCCGCTCATAATCAGATTTTTATCATATACCACGTTAAGACGAGCGAGCGCTTCGCGCTCGCTCGTAATAACCTATGGTCCTTGGAGCAGCTTTAGTAGTGCAAGCATGAGCCAAAGCCAGTGTGCCTTTCTGCGCCTCCAGGCGATATCCACCGCAGTTATTTCCACGTGCTGGGCGATGTTAAATATTGCTCAGGATATGTGATAGCTTATCAGTTGACACAGGACCTGACAATGTTACGCCGTTGCGTTAAGGCGGCAGCACACTGGACCATTCGGCGCGCGTACTTAAAGGGAATATAGTACCTTGGGAAAAGTATGTAGAATGATGGAGAAGAGTGCACTGATCACGGTATTTTCCGTAGAGGCATTCATCTTTGCGAAAAAAGTCACAACTTGTGTAATTATTAAAAAAAAAAAAAATACATGTGACGTCAGTCATAACAATCTTGCGTCACCGAAACTAGTTGTAACGTCAAAAGTAGGCATTGAACGGCTAAAATCGCTCCTTGAATCAGATATGAAAAAAAACATATAACTTCGCTCGCTGCCTGGTTCCTGATTCGCGAGTAATATTTGACGCGATTACAAATTGTAAATGTCTGCACTATGGTCTTGTAAGAGTGGTGATGAAGTGGTGCTGCGTAAACACATATCCATAAATGTCCTTATGCATAAATAAATGTGATCTACCTACCCATAAATGTGTTTGCAGCGGGGTGTGCAGTGTGAATGGTGCAGATGTAAATAAATGCGTGCATGTGCATTATGCCGTGAATATTGCAGCTATCGGTACGAGCCACCTATCAACAGTTGGGCCCTTTGAAGACGAGTGTCTGCATTATTTTCAATTGTAAATCAAATGAAAATTAACAAAATTATAGCCAATGTGTTTGGCCCACCGAGCATGCTCGTAAACAAAAAAAACTTTGTCACATATTTGCTGATATATCGCATGAGCACTGACCAGACATCCATCAACGCATTCGTCTTCTCATTAAATTTATATTGGTAATTTTTGATTAAAAATCGGTTCACAATTGACAAAGAAATTACTTACAACTATATCCACAACAGAGTGTTTGCCCTAATTAATTAGTTAGTACTGCATATGCTTCTATAGCGGAGAACGATGCATGTATCGTACAGTATGCTGATGATACGCAGGTGCTAGTCAGCGGCCGAAAGTCAGCTCTGGGCTCAACAGTTGCTCGACTTGAGGTCACTCTTGATGCTCTGAGTGACTGGTTTGCGGCCAATGGTCTGAAGGTAAATGCCGAAAAGAGGCAACTTATGGCATTTATTTGGTAGTCGCCAGAACCTGCGTGGCCTGTCTGACATCAGCGTTAAATTCAGAGATGCGGTTTTGAGACCATGCCAAAAGGTGAAGAACCTAGGTGTGATCTTTGATCCATGTCTCACTTGGGACGACCATGTGACAACCCTCACCAGAAAGTGTTTTGGTACCCTGATTGGACTGAGCCATGCGCGTCACCAACTACCAGCCGACACATCGTGACAATTGTGAACGCCCTGGTGCTCTCGCACATCCGCTACTGTTTGCCAGTTTACGGAAACTGCACAGAGAAGAATCTCGGCTGCATTCAAAAGATCATTAACTTTGCTGCTCGAGTAATTTCTGGCCGTAGCAAATATAACCATGTGGCGGATGTGCAAGATACACTGGGGTGGCTGTCGGCCACGGATCTGTCATCACATGATACGCTGGTGCTTCTGCGCAAGGTTATTTATACAGAGAAGCCTACCGCCATTGCCAGAATGTTTCATCGCAACGAGGAAATGCGAGAGCACACAACTAGGCAGGACAGCAACCTAAGCTTACCCAGCATTGGCACAGAAGCAGGAAAGCGAATATTTTGCTACCGTGCAGCCATGCAGTACAACAGACTGCCCATCGAATTCCAGGGCATGACGACCAGCCAATCTAAGTCGACGCTAAAACGCCACCTCATGCAGCAATGAAGTGCACCTGCACTGCACCGGGCCGTGAACTTGTGTGTTAAATGTGTTTTGCGTGTGTGTGTTTATGTATGCCCGTGTTTTCAGCGTGGGACAGGGTTGGACCTGCTGGGAGAGGCCACGCACCTCCTGTACTCGGTTCAGCGTGGGACAGGGTTGGACCTGCTGGGAGAGGCCACTCACCTCCTGTACTCGATTCGGCGTGGGACAGGGTTGGACCTGCTGGGAGAGGCCACTCACCTCTTGTACTCGGTTCAGCGTGGGACAGGGTTGGACCTGCTGGGAGAGGCCACTCACCTCCTGTACTCGGTTCAGCGTGGGACAGGGTTTGGAACCTGCTGGGGAGCACTCACCTCACTTACTCGGTTCAAGCGTTGGGACAGGGTTGGACTGCTTGCGGAGAGGCCACTCACCTCTGTACTACGGTCAGCGTGGACAGGGTTGGACCTGCTGGGAGAGGCACCTCACCTCTTCTGTACTCGTTTCAGCGTGGGACAGGGTTGGGACCTGCTGGGAGAGGCGCACTCACCTCCTGTACTCCGGTTCAGCGTGGGACAGGGTTGGACCTGCTGGGAGAGGTCCACTCACGCTACCTGTAGCTCGGTTCAGCGTGGACAGGGTTGGACCTGCTGGGAGAGGCCACTTTCAACGCTCCTGTACTCGATCGGCGTGGGACAGGGTTGGAACGCTGCTGTGGAGAGGCCACTCACATCCTGTACTCGGTTCGCGGGGACAGGGTTGGACCTGCCTGGAGAGGCCACTCACCTCCTGTACTCGTTCAGCGTGGGCAGGGTTGGACCCTGCTGGGAAGAGGCACTCAGCGCCTCCTGTACTCGGTTCAGCGTGGACAGGGTTTGGACCTGCTGGGAGGAGGCCACTCACCTCCTGTCTGCAGTCAGCGTGGGACAGGGTTGGACCTGCTGGGAGAGGCCACTCACCTTCCTGTACTCGGTTCAGCGTGGACAGGGTTGGGACCTGCTGGGAGAGGCCACTCCCTCCGGTACTCGTTCAGCGTGGGACAGGGTTGGACCTGCTGGGAGAGGCCACTCGCCTCTCTGTTACTCGGTTCAGCGTGGGACAGGGTTGGACCTGCTGGAGAGGCCACTCACCTCCTGTACTCGGTTCAGCGTCGGACAGGTTGGACCTGCTGGGAGAGGCACCTCCAACCTCTCCTGTACTCGGTTCAGCGTGGGACAGGGTTGGACCTGCTGGGAGAGGCCACTCACCTCCTGTACTCGGTTCAAGCGTGGGGACAGGGTTTGGACCTGCGGGAGAAGCCACTCACGCTCCTGTACTCGTTCACGTGGGACAGGGTTGGCCTGCTGGGAGAGGCCACTCACCTCCTGTACTCGGTCAGCGTGGGACTGGGTTGAACCTGCTGGGAGAGGCGCACTCACCTCCTGTACTGGTTTCAGCGTGGGACAAGGGTTGGACCTGCTGGAGAGTGCCACTCACGCTCCTGTACTCGTTCAGCCGTGGGACAGGGTTGGACCTGCTGGGAGATGCCACTCACCCCTCCTGTAACTCGTCAGCGTGGACAGGGTTGGACCTGCTGGGAGAGGCCACTTCACTCCCTGTACTCCGTTCAGCGTGGGACAGGGTTGGACCTGCTGGGAGAAGGCCACTCACCTCCTGTAGACTCGGTTCAGCGTGGGACAGGGTTGGAACCTGCTGGGAGAGGCCACTCACCTCAATGTACTTCGGTTCAGCGTGGGACAGGGTTGGAACCTGCTGGGAGAGGCCACTCACCTGCCTGTACTCGTTCAGCGTGGGACAGGGTTGGACCTGCTGGGAGAGGCCACTCACCTCCTGTACTCGGTTCAGCACGCAGTAGTGGTTCAGTGCCGTGACGAAGGCGCCGGGCGCCTCACACAGGTGCAGCGACCTGAGCGGGGCAGCACCTTTCTCACAGGCGGCAGGCAGCACCGACCACATGCTGAGCAGCTCGTAAAACTTGCACCACGCCTGTCAACAGCAGCAGGTCACACAGTTCAGTAGTGAGGTGGCACAGAGGCAGCGGACTTTGCAGTGGATGTCATATTTTCAAACAAAAGAATGACATATTTATCCTATGTTCTGTTACTATTGTAGTCTACAACACAGGAAAAGATGGCAGTGCAAAGTTGCTAAGAATGTGAGAAAAGCAGTAAACAAGCTAGCTTGGTGGCCGGTGATGTATCAGTTTGACCAATGACACGGAACCAGAAGAGTGTGGCTGGTGATGTATCAGTTTGACCAATGAGACCAGAAGAGTGTGGCCGGTGATGTATCAGTATTACCAATGACACGGAACCAGAAGAGTGGGTGGCTGGTGATGTATCCAGTTTGACCAATGTAGACGGAAACCAGAAGAGTGTGGCTGGTGATGTATAGTTTTGGGACCAAATGAGACGGAACAGAAGAGTGTGGCTTGGTGATGTCATCAGTTTGACAATGACACGGAACAGAAAGTGTGGGCCGGTTGATGTATCAGTTACGGACCATGAGACAGAAGAGGTGTGGCTGGTGATGTTCAGTATTACCCATGACACGGAACAAGAAGAAGTGTGGCTGGTGATGGTATCAGGTTTGACAATGAGACGGAACCAGAAGAAGTGTTGGCTGGTGGATGTATCAGTACGACCAATGGAGACCAGAAGAGTGTGGCCGTGAATGTAGCAGTATTACCAATGACATTACGGAACCAAGAAGAGTGTGGCTGGTGTGTATCAGTATGACGCAATGACAACGGAACCGAGAAGAGTGTGGGCTGGTGATGTATCAGTAATGACCAATGGAACACGGTAAAGGAACCAGAAGAGTGTGGGCTTGGTGATGTATCAGTTTGACCAATGAGACGGAACCAGAAGAGTGTGGCTGGTGATGTATCAGTACGACCAATGAGACGGAACCAGAAGAGTGTGGCCGGTGATGTATCAGTACGACCAATGAGACCAGAAGAGTGTGGCCGGTGATGTATCAGTATTACAAATGACACGGAACCAAAGAGTGTGGCTGGTGATGTATCCAGTTGAAGGAATGAGACGGAACCAGAAGAGTGTGGCTGGTGATGTATCAGTATGACCAATGAGACGGAGCCATTCTTACCTACCACTCTCTTAAATGTGCGAAAAACATGAAAAACATGCAACAAACATGTATTAACTTTATTAGCGGACTTAAAGTTAGCGGAACTAAATTTAGCGGAAGCTAATTGGTCCGGTAACGGTTTCCAAAGTTAGCGAAAACGCTAATCCGCTAAACGAAAAGTTAGTTCCGCTGATTAGCGGAACCGTGCCTGCCTATCCTATGACCTGTTTCTCAAGGTCATGTCAGGCCCAACTGGCGTTCCGCAGTGTCGATGTTTGCAACTTGTGCAGTTTCCGAGTGTGTGTTGCTCCGCATATGCACTGGTCTTACCACTGGTGAAATTGATGATTTACACAGAGATCGTGGCCTACAATGACGTGAGATGACTTTGTTGGCCTCTGGCAGTTTCTAGGACATTTTATGACGCTGATTTCAAAGTTGGCATCCATTTTACATTATGTACATGTTCCAATGGGGTCCATGCCTTTTCGGTCAACCAGGTCACTGACCTCAGAAACTAGGCGGATCCAGGGGGGGCGGCAGGGGCGGTTAGCCCCCCCATGCCCAGGTTCTGGATCCGCCAGTGACCTCAGATAACCTGAGATAAGTTTTATTTTAATCTGGTAGTTTCTAGGACATTTTGTCACACTGAATGCAAATTTAGCACACATTTTGCATAATGATATGCTCATTCACGAATCTAGCTCGATAAAACTAGATTTCTAAGCATTTAAGATTGGCATGACATCCGGGTCATTGACATGACCTCAGAGCATAATGATAACAGAGCCTAATGTCACCTAATGATCCAGGACCATAAAATCGGGTATCAACGACTTCCTCTCATCACAAGCAACACCCTCGTTTTTAAATTGAAGCTCTAACTCATTAAAGGGAATATAGCACCTTGGGAAAAGTATGTAGAATGATGGAGAAGAATGCCCTGATTACGGTCCTGGCATTCATTTTTGGCGAAAAAGTCAGAATTTGGTTGTAATTTGAAAAATGTAAATATGTTTACATGTGGACGTCACACCATATCTTGCGTCACCAAAAGCGAGTTGTGTCGTCACAAGGAGCATCAAAACGCAAACGTTTGCGCCCGCCAAGTGACAGCTGCTGGTGCCGGGCCACCGCAACGATGGTGGCAACGGTAGGCGTGAAACGCGACTGCTGGGTCGACCGGCGCTCGCTCGCGCCAGGTAGGGACTGGGGGCACGCATACGTGAACACTAGTGTGCCGAGCCGCCTGACCGACCGTGGTGGCGGTCGCCGGGACGCAAAGGTAACTAAATAACTGGCGGACGGTTCAAAAAGCGAAGTGCGGTGGCAATCACAGTGGGTAACTACTGATGACGGTATGCGAAACGTCAGCGGGATTTGTGACGTTTAAAATATGACCACTTATGACCAACGGTTTTGCGTTGAAACTCGCAACTAGGTCGCTTTGGAGGAAAAATTTAGGATTTTGGGTTTCTCAGCACACCCGACAATCTGGCTATCTCAGTTAAAAACTAATGGTTAAGGTGCTATATTCCTTTAAAGGGGCGAAACGCCCAGGGTGTACCCCTATCACGTCATCTATGTAATCGGGTCCCCCTACCTGCACTCGGCGCATGGTTAACCCTCCTCGCCTTGGTGTTGTGGGGGTCCATTCTGAAAGCAGCACACGTTTTTTGCCAATAACTCTTGATCATAGAAAATATTATATATATTATATATTATATTATATAATAATGTATATATATATATATATAATATATATATATATATATATATATATATATATATATATATATATATAACACATATATATATAGCGTGCGAAAGTCAGAACTGTTTTTGTCTCGTCAGCCCATATGCAAGATGACCACCTACCTGGGTCACCAAATGACCTTGAACGGAGGTCAAATTTTAAAGTTGATCTGACCAGGTTACCATTGATGTTTCCAAGCGCCTTGGCAATACAAAAACGATGATGTTAAAAATATTGCTCTATCTTTACCGATAACAAGCTATTCACGAAACAAAAGCATTTGAAACAGCCCCATGACCTTTGATGATCTCTGGAGCGTAGACTATTGACCTGAGCTAAAAGTTGAGGACACCTATGAATTTTTCCAGAGTTTTGTATTTCGTTGTGTGTTCCTGTTTGTTTCCTAGTTCCCGATATATTTGGGGGTTTGCGAAGCGAAGTCCTAAAACTAAATTTTTACCTTAAATGACCTCTGGTGACCTCAATATTGACCCGTGCCCGAAATTCCCCGGGAGCAACACGGAATGTCCATGTCGAGAGCGTTCGAACATTTGTTCCGCGTCTTCTAGACCCTTTAGTTTTTTTATTACAGGGGGTCATTTTAACCCCGTTCACCAGGACGAATGTGGGTCAGAGGCCCACCGTAGCGAGGGTGAAACGTTCATGATCAAGAGTCAAGACAAAGCGTTCACTTGATTGACCACATCAGCGTCTTCTGAAGGCAGCATATGCCTCAATGGAAACACGGATACGCCGTCCAACAAAAGCAAGTGAACTCGAGGTTGTCACCAACTTTCGTGCCAGGTAATAATTGGGCGTAGCTCGCGGGGACGGCAGCCCAAACATAGTCATACAATAGCTAAGCGTAACCCGTGGACGGCGGCCAAAAACAAATTATTCATGGGGAATGTGACAGCTATTACGTTATAAATCGATACATGACGTCATCAAGACCGCAAACGCTCCATAGAGCACCGATGTCTTCAACATTGACTGGGCCACCTTGTCAAGCCGCGAGCCGTAACGACCAATGACGTCATGCGATGCGGTACGTGCGCCGTATTAACAGGTCAATGGACTAGTTGCAGGTTACCTAACCCACTACTTTAATGTACGAATTGAACAGCAAATTAAGTATGCATATTTT
>VOPJ01013460.1:0-99902 GCA_014673585.1 Semibalanus balanoides
CATTATGCAAAATGGATCCCGGATTTGAAATCAGCGTCATGTCCTAGAAACGGCCAGGAGCCAAACCAAGTTATCTGAGGTCATTAGAGGTCAGTGACCTCGGTTGACCTCAGAACAGGTCAGTCGAGGTCAAAAATATCAGCGGAAGTCACAACTGTCACCCGGAAACACATTTGCATATGCTCCTGAAGAACAAACACTCAGAAACTGCACATGTAACAAGGAACGATACTACGGGACGCCAGTTGCGCCTGACATGATCTTGAGAAACAGGTCATAGGTCACGGGTCATGAAAATTTGAAATTTAACATTTCCAGAGTATGTGTCAAATCGTTTATAAGTAGAATACTGAAAGTTTCATTGCGATCAGTTGATACCCACGTGAGTTATTTGGGAAAAACCGAGGGGTGGCATCCACACCATACCCGAGCGAGAGTTAATTGTGAAGAATTATCAATTTCCTATCCCATGGTAATAGTTCGACTCTTCTTACTCATTTAATAAATAACATATAATAAGTTACTAAATGATCATACATCGTGTTTTACTTCACCACACTGTCTCACTTCTCTCTCTTGTTACGGTACTATAAGAATTCTGCTTCCGTTTGTTGTAATATTGTGTCAAGATACCTCGTAGTTTTATGGGATCCTTTAAATTTTAAATTGACTTTTTTCTTACGTTTTTCCAACTTGTAACTATAAACAATTTAAAATATGATAAATATATACAAATGAAACATAATATTTAATATCATATAATAAATTGTACACATCATGTGGTACCTACATGCATATATTTTCGCCGACACCAACAGGCTCTCAAACGATATACCATCTACGAGTACATTTCGAATAGTGATTTGAAGCACGTTTGTCTACCTTGAGGAACGAAAACACACAAATTATTGCTACTCTTCATTGAGGTCGCTTCTGGAATCCACACACGTATATAATGCTGGGTGTAAACATTTGATAATATCCAAAGCGACCCAGCCATAACCATAAACGGACCATTGCCTTGTCACGCGTTGATGCAGTGACCCTGGCCTGGCAAATTAACGCAGCGTGACGCACTGCGTTTAATTTTGACAGCGTGTTGAGAAACTTGGCAGTCACACGGCGCGTCGGCAGTCGACCATGAGCCGATGGAAGGCAAGCTCTACCGCTTGCCAACGCGATGTCGCCAGATGATCCGCCACAGTGGCTGTGCGGCCGGCAGCAGAAAAAATGAAAACCGCACGGCATCACAATTAGTGCACGCGTCTTCTCTCTCCTCCGGACCCATCGTGACTGAGACTGTACGTAGACTCTACAAAGAGATGTTACAAGTATATATTTAAGTTCTCCAATCGCGCCGCTCCTGAGTGCAATCCCACTTGAACCCCCGAGTACAAAGGTAATTTGTCAGCACTATATCGCGACTGCCCTCGAGCTCGGATATAGAATCTATTGTAATGTTATTTTACGGTATTGGAATGCCCCTCGGGCCCTGATGACTTCGGAAGCGTTCGATCAGCCAATACCTTTCGTGTGTTTGCTTTAAGTTAGCATGAATTAAAAAAGTTGTCGCGTTCCAGTGCCGAGTTTTCGGTCGAATCGTTCTGTCTACATCTGCAGCGATCACCATGGCTAACTTAGATCAATACCCATGTCGCCAACGGAGCTTGTTCTTCCCACAACGGTCATGGGTGGACAGTGGACACTGGACAGGGAGGAGCTGACAGCGCGGGACACAATCAGCTGATCTGCGGGGCTGCTGAGGCGCTCAGCGACGCCACAAGTCGGTGGTGTAACGCTGCCAAAAACGGGCCTCGTCACGGTGGCGGCGCGTGCCACAACAAGGCGGGAGTCACAGCGGGGAACGCGGGGAAACGGCAGCTCGTGAAGGGACCGAACTGGAGGACGGGGAGTGCCATATATTCCGCAGTTGTTAAAAAATATAAATAAATCGTTCAAATTATATGAGTTAAATGTGTATTGAGCTATTGTGATGGCAGAAACACATATATACCTGCAGGACGGAGGATGACTTTTCGAGGGTTCTTAACGGCCAAAAGGACATGCATTATGGCCTTCTAGCCGTAATTGACCCAAAACGAATTATACACGGTGTGGACATGAAGGTAATATTAAAATTCGGCAACAACATCGATTACCCCTATTTCGCTTCATCTATCCACACGAAACAATACTTACATGATGCACTGATAGGCTTGAGTTGCGAAATGTCAAACGGAGTGTCGGCGTTTCTCGCCAGAGACCATATGTCCCTTAATATCTCTTTCAGAGAGACCATGGCAGAATTTTCTGCCTGTCACATCTTCTCGCATTTCACCACAACTGTGATTCCGAGCCAGAGGATTCAGCTGTGATGTGTCGCCGAGATAACATTGACGCGGATTTATTCGGACTCGCTCGTCCTTCGCCGTTTAAGGCGTCTTACTGGTAAAAGTAATATCCTACAGCATGCCGCTGTTTGCGAAAATTCGCATGTGAATGAATGACGGCAAATGGTTGCCACCACTGGTGGTCTACCTGGTCACCACGGCGTATATGCGGCGCATATACGTATATAGTTCACGTATATTAACTGCATCGCATAGTACATACAGTGAAGGCATCAGGATACACAATCGTGCAAAACAAGATTTCGCATTATGGCCGTTCTGCTCGCAAGTTCTCCGCAAGGCGATGACAGGAAAAATGAGCAGCATCAAGTGTGGAGCAAAACCGAGCCTTTGTTCGGTATTATAATATAATAAGCACAGTATCATTATAATGAATTAATTATTAGCATTATACGTATTTTATTACTGTTTCTCATTAGGTCTCGCTGCTTCTCGCTGTCAATGTCGGAACAACTAAATATAACTTTTCCGAACGTTTTGTCGCGTCATCAAACGCAACTGTTCTTATTTAGTTTAATAACTGATCATCTGCAACAGCAACATTATCAATATACGCCAACTTAACTCTTGCCCTACGGGGGACCTGAAAGGCCCCCTGAGGTTTGTTCTGTATTACTTAGATGGGCGCATCTTGTTGGATATTTTTAGTAGCTGAGGCCTGAGTTTAGAACAATTATTCATATCCTGTCAATATTTGAAGGGTATACGACTATTAGATCGTGGCATATGACCTTTTCGTCAAGGTCATATACTGGGAACTCTTGACGTCATATTTTCTTCTTGACGTCATATTGATATCACGTTTTGGGGCTTTTATTGACAAGGTACAGACAAATAAATGACAGCACTGTATTTTGAAAGCAAAACCGGTCAAGAAACATGCCTTTCTAATTTATATTTATCAATGTGAAATTTTGACATTTTATGACCTTAGCTTGCTTGAGAATAACTTTATTTACATGAAGTCAGGTGATGAATTGAGTATCACTATCAAATTATACGTGTAAAATGATCCATGAAACATGTGTTGCATGACTTTCGTATATATTTTGTGTATACAGACCTTTTGTGACCTGACCTTGACCTTTGCCAATAATCTCACTATAGGTCATGCGAGATATTTATCATACCTTTGAGAGCACTTTGGATGATTATGATTGCAATCGAAGGCTTTTGGATGGAAAGTATGACCCATAAGCTAAAATATATCATTTTTTACATTTGACCTAACTGTGACCTGACATATGATCTCAATTTGACATTGTCGAGCTTGCTTTAGACTTGTATTTTTGAGCGCTTTCGAATTCCACATTGCGCGTCTTCGCTGCTAATCAGTAGTTCGGGAAGATATCCAGGGGGCGTTAACCTCGCCCCAACTGGGGGGGGGGGTGAACACACCCCCCTCCTGCTTTTATCAAGATACGAAAAAAAACGGGCGACACGGTAGCACCGCCCAAAATTTGGCATAACTAATCATCGATCCTTTTCCGCACATTTTTGCCGAAAATTCAAGTTTCGTTCGGCGTTAGATTCAGTCACCAGGTCAGGTCAAGTGCACCCCAGCTTACCAAAAAGTTTGCGGTCGTGCCGTATGACCACAGGTTTCTAACAGATCGATTCAATTTTTTAGGATTACATCAAGTCATCAGATATCTACAAAATATGTATTCTCGGATGTTTCATACCGGTGACCTGAGGTCGGCGTCAATTTGTGTGACCTCCCCATTAAAAAGTCAATGAGAAATATTTCAAATGCTTTCTTTTTCGACGATATCAGTCCATTTCCTTGCGGACAATGTTAAAATATGCATATTATGTTATGATCCAAAGTGCAGGTTTTGCTCAGGACCCTTACCGGGATCATCTGAGCGTCATCCGAGGTCACCAACACCTTTTGCGTCAATAAACTCTAAACATAAATGAGATAGAAGAAGTGTAACTGTCACCAGTGTGTTTTCTCGTAAAGACACATCTCCTGATATGCAGCATTACCTATTGGGTCACACTTGACCTTGACCCGAAGGTCATTTTTAAAGTTGACCCTTTTATGGTCAAATTTAATTATTTCAAAGGCGCCTTTGACAAAAAAAACACGATGGTTTGTAAACATTATGCGTTATCTTTGTTAGGTAAGAAGTAATTTTCGAAAAGTATATTTTGCCAAAAATCAGCCATTTTTGGCTTAAATGACCTCTACAGCCTAAAACTATTGACCTGCAGGTCAATTTTGATGACAACTAATGCGATTGCAAAATTTTCAAATGCTAGCGATTGTCTTAGAGAATTTGTTTTCTAGATTAGCATTTAGTTTCCGGAGATTTTGGGGGTTTCTAGAGGCGATTGTCCTAAAACTGGAAAAATTTGACCTTCGATGACCTCTGGTGAACACTGAGTCTTTGATAGTATACAAAAAAGTACTGATACGTATCGCAATTAATTTAGAGGGATTTAAACGTTCAGACAAGGTGAATTTTGTGTTTGGGTCATATGTGCCTAGAGAGCCGAGTAGAGGGGTAGTTCAAACACCCCCAGCGCGGCGAAGGAAAATAGCAGAGGCCACAGTGGGCGCGGGCTTAACTTCCCTCCACGTTCAATAGCCAAATGGATGTTTAGATCAGACCCCCAAATACCGCCATACCGGTTAAAGACCGGAGACAATAATCCACAAGAAGTGAACATTAATGGAGAAACCAGAAAGCGATTTAGATGTGATTGTTGTTTCTTAAACTTAAAAACATTTCACTTTCATGCAACTAAATAAAATTACACGAAATAAACGAAATTCAAACAGCAGTGAGAATCATTAATTATGGGCTCACACATAAAGCATTCTGAGGACAGATAAGACCAATTTTTACAGACTGTTTCGCAGAAGCCTGCCACGTAAGTGTCTTCATTAATCATGCCTACTTTCCACACGCTTTTAGCTTAAATCACGCAGAACACCTGCCACATGAACTATCTTCACAGCAACACCTACAGCAAAATACTGACAATTACTATCACCACAACTACCTCCAACCCACACGGCGGATCGATTCACGTCACACCTTGCCCTGCAAACACCGTGGGTATGCCGATATGGCGGCCAGATCCAAAGGTAATCTCGTGCTGGGAGTTGCAGCGCCTACTAGCCACAGTCACACCACCACGGATTCTATGATCCGTGACACGACAGCGATACCGCGAGCGTCACGCTAGGTGCCGCCACCTACAACAATACTGTCCACAACTGCCTAGGGTGGCGCTACTATCGCGGGCACTGTGATAGTGTGAGTGCGCTCTTGAACAGGAATATTGGGGAGAGGATGGCGCAAGAGGAGGATGGCAGCTGTTGTTCCCCATCCTTCTCTAGAAGCTGGAGTTTTTTGCCTCCCCATTAAATTCCATCCCTTTTTGCACGGACCAAAGGCACTCTCTGATCAGCACAGGGCTTCGTAGACCAGCACTAGACCCTCTCAGGCCCTTAGGCCTGAATGGGGCCCAGTCAGACCAAATTGGGATCTCTCATACCTGGTAGGGACATTCTCACATCGGCATATGACAAATATCACCGAAAACGTATTGCAGTGCGTGATTCGCTCGCCTTGGACCTTGCAGATTGTCATTACCTAGCTACCGATATATAATCAACGTCTTCAACGGAGTGGCGGATCCGAGGGGGGTCACAAGGGTTATGACCCCCCCCCCCCTTTGGGCCGTGAATGGGCACCACCGTGTCGGGGCACCAGGGGCACCACCAAAATAAAGCAAAACAAAAATCGGCGTCGCTACGCAGCGCAAATTATTCAGTGTTCTTTGAACCATGGGCACCACCGCGCCGGTGTACAAGGGGCACCACCGCGCCAGTGTATAAGGGGCACCACCGCGCCGGTGTATCGGGGGCACCACCGCGCCAGTGTACCAGGGGCACCACGTGTTATATGGCCTTGGGCACCACTGCGCCGGTGTATCAGGGGCACCACCGCGCCGGTGCGGCGTACAGTACCAGTGCAATGCAGTGGTGCAGTTCCCAGACCATATTTCGGTAGGTATGTACTATGTGCCGACTGCAGGATATCCCTATTTCATAATGAACTTGAATGCAGTATTGATATTGCTTCATTGAAATAATTTATGAATTAAATGTTGATCATTGCCATCTATTAATCAAATCAGTATGAGTTAGTAGGTATAATGCTATTAATATGTCAGCATTCATGGTATTAACTCAAAGCCGGCAATGTGTCATATCGCAGTCATTGTAGGTCCTATTAGAATGTGTACCAGTCCAATTTCAGTTCACAGTGCCTTGCATTTTGTCATGGTGTTTTCTTGGTGTACCTTGTTGCAGTCTCCAGCCCGTGATGTTACTCTTACGTACACTGATGCAGTCGCTAACCCGTAGTGCTACTGTTGTGTGCGATTCTGCAGTCTCCAGCCTGTGGTGATACTGTTGTATGCGCTGCTGCAGTCTCTATTCCGTTATGTTACTGTTCTGTGCGCTACTGCAGTCTCTAGCCAACTAACGGATCCAGGGGAGGGGGTAATCCGGCCATGCCCCCCAACAACACGCCTGAAACCGGAGCAAAATTGGCACATATCCTGATAAAAAGACAATCTAAGCAACTTTGACAAAGGTTGAGTTTGTTTTAAATTGGCTATCAATGATTGTACAAACAAGCGGAGTCCGATGAGTTTTCAGAATTGTGAGAGACTTTTTGAAACTTTCCCCAACCACCTGTCCCCCAAGCCATCGTTCTGGATCCGCCAATGCTCTAGCCTGTGGTGTTACTGTTTTGTGCGCTTCTGCAGTCTCCAGCACAGTGGTGCTTCTGTTGTGTTTTGCAGTTTCCAGCCCGTGGTGTTACTGTTGAACGCTATTTCAGTCTATAACTAACCTTTGGTGTTACTGTTTTGTGCACTTGCTGCTTTGTGTAATATGGCGGTCTCTAAGGTTTGATGCTCTACATTTTGTGTGATTCAGGGGCAAAGCTTCTCCAGTTTTTGTTAGGGGGGCTGAGCTGGGAAAATTGCTTTAAGTACCATTCAAATCCACAAAATACATATTTCTCCTCGGCTTTGACCCACTTCTTCGTCCAAGTTGGGGGAGAGCTGAAGGAAAATTGGAGGCTGAAGCCCCCGAACTGAATAGGAAACTAGACCCCTGGTGGAATCACTGCAGTCGCCAGTTCGTGGTGTTACTGCTCTGTGATTTACTGCAGTCCTGTGGTGATCCATTTTTTACAAGTTGCACTGCCTTCCACTGGCAGTGCTCCTCAGTTTTTTTTTTTTTAAATACATTTATTCCGAATGTTTTGATGGGCTGGATTCCCGAGATCAGGACCCACGCTAAGCTAAGCTTGTTGCGCAGGCCCTGACCCCACCATCCGATCACGCAATTCCAGTCACCGGCAGAATCATTACACCAAAATAATCGAAATCATTGTGTGTGTGCCAATGATTAAACCAAGTAAGCTTCCATAAATTATTCAAAGCTGCTGCGAGGAACATGTTAAACGTTAACAATATTATTATTTCATTATATCATATTGGTATCATTGACCTTATCCTCGTATTATATTCTATAAAATAAAGCTTTAAAAAATTACTTGTTTATTGATATTTCGGCAGCAGGCCTTTTTCAAAATTACATATATGAAAATACAATGTTCACATAAGAATAAGATAAAATATGCCACCACATTCGTCGCCTTGCCGACATCAATTTTGCTACATTTAAATATGATCTCGTGACAGACCTATTTCAAGCTATCTTTACTATTTCGGAAGTCATTTTGCGACAAATTTTCTTCGAGCCCCTCCCTTCGCAAAATCCTGCCTATTTTACCAGTAAGACGCCTTAAACGGCGAAGGACGAGAGAGTCCGAATAAATCCGCGTCAATTTATCACCCGTCCAACGGAGGTTCGTCTTGTGCAAAGCATGCATTTGATATTTATTTTCGCTGTGTTGTTTTGCCGTTCGGCAAATAATTATCCGAACTAAATCGTATAGTTTAAACTGAAATTAGGTTTTGAAGCGTTATTTAAATTTGGCAATATATAAGCTTATGTTTGTAGGCAAAAAATTCATTTTGTGTGAGGGTATTAGATGGATTTGATGCCTGCTTTACAGTTCCGCATCATTTTTATCGTTCTACGCACCCTTTGGTTTTGAAGCTACGGCGCTGTAATTAAGAAATATTATAAAATCGTCTCAATAAAATATTACATACAGATCTTTAACGTGAAATATTGCATGACAACCTAATTTTTGAATTGCATTTTAGAGGACGGTACATTGGGACTACAGATTGGTGTTTGTTATCAATCGTTTCAGTCCCATAGGGTGCTGAGCACTTGTGATTTAAATAAGAAGACGTCATAAAAAATACTATGGAAATTTTGCGCTGTTAGCCAGTACACTTTGCACGATCACGCGCCGCTGATCGACACCATAGTTCTGCAATACGCGGGCGGATCGTTTCTTCCTACGCATTTGTGTTTGACCCGTGTCTTTTGCCGACTTTTGGTTGCCGTAGATAGAGGTCTTGGGCATTAGCAACGATGCTTCTTGAGGTAAATTTTCGTTGGACGGAACAGGGTGGTGACGTGCGCACGTGCATGTGCTGACCCCAGATTTGACCTGTGAAACTTCCAGTGTGTGGTCTCCAGCCTCAACACAAATTTTAGCTTTATATGTCCAGCGGTTTCTCAGCTACAGCAGGATAACACTTTCTGACACCTCTGACGCGGCAACGTGGTCGCGCGCCGTGCTGAACCCTCACATGAGAAAACACATGTCAATAATCATAATGTCATTGCATTGGGCTTCATTAATGGCGAGACCGCTTGTCAAATCGGATGCGGGTTCAAAAGATATAAGCTTTGACCAAGCGTTCGACGGTCGGGCCCGGCCGGGTCGGCCGCTTATATGTGAGAAAAATCCGATATTCAATGAGGACTCGCTCCGCGTCTTCGCGGCTCGCTCGTAATCATTTACATCAACATAACATTAACACGTCATACGTATATAAACGTTCATACGAGTTCATACCAGTAAAGACGCCTTAAACGGCGTAAGGACGGAGCGCAGTCCGAAATAAATCGCGTCAATCTTATCACCGCTCCAAACGGAGGTTCGTCTGTGCAAAGATGCATTTGAATTAATTTTCGCATATGTGTTGTTTTTGCCGTCGCTAAATAGATCGAACTAATCGATTACTTTGAACTAAATAGGTTTTGACAGCGTTATTTATAAATTTGCAATTATCAAGCTTATGTCTTGTAGGCCAAAAATTCATTTTGGTCGGGCTATTAGATGGATTTGATTGCGCTTTACAGCTGCATCATTTTTATCGTCTAAGCACCCTTGGTTTTGAAGGCTACGGCGGTGTAATGAAGAAAAGTTATAGACTCGTCAATAAAAAATATTACAGACAGATTTTTAACAGCGAAATAATGCAATTAAAACCTCAATTTTTGCACTGCATTTTAGAACGGTACATTTGGTCTAAAGATTGGGTTTGTTTCATCGCTTACGTCCATAAGCGTGCTGAAGCACTGATTTAAATTGTGAGATGCTCATAAAAGCTAATTAATTTTGCCGTTTGTATAGCCAGTAAAACTTTGCACGTACCACGCGCCGCTGATCGACACCATAGTACATACCGCGGCGGATGTTTCTCTACAGCATCTGTGTTTGACCCGTGTCTTTGCGGACTTTTGGGTTGCCGCAGATATAGGTCCGGTATTTGCAACGATGTTTTGCAGGCTAATTTTCGTGGACGGAACAGGGGTGCACGTGCGCACGTTGCAGTTGTGACCCAGAGTTTACCTGTGCAACATTGCCAGTGGTGTGGTCTCCAGTCTGACACCAAATTTTACTTTATAGGTCCAGCACCGTTTCTCAGCTATAGAGGATAATACTTTCTGACACCCCTGACGCGGCACGTGTCACGCGCCGTGCTGACCCCTCAAATGAGAAAAAACATGTAAATAATCATAATGTCATTGCATGGCTATCATATGGCGAAGACCGCTTGTCAATCGGAATGCGGGGTTCAAAAGATATAAGCTTCTGACCCAGCGTCGCGGTTCTGGGCCGGCCCGGCCGGGCCCGGGCCGGGGTCGGCCGCTTATATGTGATAAAAATCGATAGGTCCAATGAGGACTCGCTCCGCGCTTATTCGCGCTCGCTCGTAACAATCACATATTACAATCAACATATACAAACAAAACCCCTTACACTACACTCATAAAGGCACGATGATCCCTGGAATTTAAAGCTTTTGCGACTTCTTATATGATACTTTCTTTGCGATCTTTCTGTCTGGATGATCGCTGACTCTGTAAACAATTGAGATCTAATAGGTCCGAGTTTGTTACGAATTCGTCCTGGTTGTGCTCGTCTTAGAAAATGATTCGCCGGAACGGGGTGTTGTGTTTTGTTGATAGCGTCACGTCATGTTCATTGCTTTACCGCAATGGGATAGGACGCATGGATTCCCCTACATATTTCCCTACCTTTCTCCCCCTTTGTTGACATAGCTTACAGCGAAGTTCATACACTACGTTCTTTTGAGTACAATCCCCCTTGAATCCGGACATGCATAAATGACACTGCGAACCCCTCTGGACAACTAGGCTTGCCAAATTTGAAAGACCCTCACAAGAGCTGTTTTTAGTTTGTTATCGTTCCTTCGAAGCATACGCCACTCGCTAATTTAGACTTTCTTATTTGATGTGTTGGACTTTCCTCAAGAGTTGTTCATCTATATAGGCAAAGTTAGAAAACCCGTCCTCTGCTACCCGCCCTCCTTCCCTTACCTCCCCCTTCCCCTAACCTCTCTCGTCACCCCTCACCCCTCTTTCCCTCCTCTCGCTACTCCGCCTGGTCCCTTACCTCGTTAACTTCTTAGTAGTCTTTTTAATGAGTCTCGAAGTAACCCGTTTTTTCTAACAACCAAATTCCAGAATTTTTGGTTAACGCTTTTTGTCCTCTTTGTTTACTTGATGAAGTGTTGTAAGCCACTTGTGAACATGTCCGAAACGATGTTGGACGTTTTGTTTCCTTTGATGAAGCCGAGATGATGAAGGAATGATGCCCGAATTAGTTGGTTTGATGTAAGTTACTGTTCTCTCATTTAGTGATGTTTTCTCGCAAGTTCTTCAACCGTTACCAAAGGTGTCTAGGAAAGGTACTCCCTGTCCATCTCTCTACTTAGAGTCCATTGCGTTAAAAGACAGGTATCGGGTGCTGAGTGTATCAGGAAAGTTAGGAAGTACACTAGAGTCTGTTGTCCATGCCGTCCAGATCCTGCATAATCATCGATATATCTAGCCTAAGAATGCTGGCTTATATTGAAGGACGCTTCTAGTGTTTCCTTTTCAAATTGGTCAAGAATAAGATCCGAAGGTGGTGCACATGGGTTCCCCATGGCAATCCCCATTTTGACGGTAGTAATCATGTTGAACGAAAAAACGTTATTCTCCGAGACTCTCTGTTCAACAGGCCTGGGATATATCCTCCTTCGAGAGTCCAAACGTGTCATTACTATGCCCATGCTCGTCATAGCTTTAACCATCACTGCATCTATAGCTTCATTAACAGTATGCTCCCATACAAATTTACTACTGTCTATGCTAAAGAAAATGCTACCCTCTAGTATCCCTTCCTGTTGCGAATGTGCCGACATGCGATGCGTCCTATCCGCTTGCGGTACAATGAACATAGACGTGACGCTATCAATAAAACGACAAACACCGCGTTCGGCGATCATTTTCTAAACGAGCACAACCAGGACGAAATTCGTACAAACTCGGACCTATTAGATCTCAAATTGTTTACAGAGCTCAGGATCATCCCCCCCTAGGACAGAAAAGATCGCAGAAAGTTCATTTCATTAAGAAGTCGCAAACCAGCCTTAAATTCCCAGGCGATCATCGTGGCCTATTATGTTCTCGCTGTAGTTGTAGGGTTTTTGTTGTTATATTGTTGATGTATAAATGTGATTGTTTTATGTACATCGTTATGAACGTTTTAATATGTTATGACGTTGTTAATGTTTATTTGATGTTAAATCAATGATTGATATTAACATGGTTGTGATGTACCTTTGCCGATGCGACTGCTGATCAAAATTTGGACTCGAAGTAGTAAAGTAGCTGAAATGTCTGTCACGAGGATTATCATTTGAAATGTTGGCAAAATGATTCGGCAGGCGGACGAATGTTGGGCATATATTTTATCTTATTCTTATGTTAACATTGTATTTTCATATATGTAATTTTGAAAAAGGCCTGCGGCCGAAATATCAATAAACAAGTAATTTTTAAAAAGCTTTATTTTCTAGAATATAATACGAGGATAAGGTCAATGATACCAATAATATTGTTAACAAGTAAGCTTCCATCTAAAAGGAATAGTTAAACTGAAAAATCAGACTCAAAGATTGAAGATACCCTGAAGGCATGACGTACATACAGTGGCAACATCGCAAAATGGATCACATCACAACCAATCCATGCAGTCGGTAACCAATTTGATCGCCTTCAAAATTCAAAGCAAGGTCTTAGGTGCTCCTAGGCGTGGGAAAGAGTACGTTGGAAAGAACACTACCACCCGCTCGGTTCCCGACTCGATAAGGGCGTTTTACTGGATTGCAGTTGATATTGTTTGGACGATGAGGATTGGCGCTGTCAATGCAAGCTCACGGGGAGTCCGTTGATACCTTGAGAAGGGAGAATGTGCTTAGCGGGCGGCTCGTTACGAAGAGCTACATAAGGAGGGGTGGGGTGGCGGGGGGGGGGTCGCACGGGTGTCACGAAACGCTAGGGAGTTAACTCATTGTTAGAAGACACAGAAGAGACTCACGTAAAGCATATACGGGTGCTTAGCATTACTGCCTGGAATTCAATGACCTTGACCACCACGACGATGTTCGGGCCACAGCAGACATGCTTTTGATGTTTTGCTTATTTTTACAGAGGGGAGAGGGGTTCAGTCTTAATTGCGTTACGTAATGATATAAGGGGGTCAGGCGAAACGTCACACGGAGGAGGGGGTTAAATATTGCCGAAAAAGCGTTGCGAAATGTATAGGGGCAATTCCAGGACAAATCACCAAGGTAAGAGTGGAAATGTATACCACCACCCCCCTCCGATTTAACTCTAAAGTGGCTGATGGGGTTTTTGGGGCGTAGATTTCGTTTTCTGAGTTATATGGTGTTCAGGTTTACAGGGGGGTCCCAAGAATAGGACACCGAAATTTCAGGTCAAGTCAAACACGCAACTACGTTTGATTATATCTCCAAGAACTCGAAAAAAAGACATATAGAGAAAACAATATATAATTAGAGAGAGGAAGAAACAACGAATATGATGACAAATTATACCCCTGAAGCCAAATTTGGACAAATTCAATCTGATGACCTTTGAAGTGAGGTACAAGGTCCAAACTATGTTAGGCCTGTTTCCAATTTCTTTGAAATTAACACACAGTTGGTTCATTTTAATTGGTAGCATGCTTGGGCAAATTTCACGTGGTTAAAGAGAAAACTTCCTTGGGGTGCAAACAGTTGGCTTATGTAATGACGTCACTTGCCAACGGCAAGTTTGATAATTTACGGTTTTCTCCACATTTAAAGCCATCATGAGCGTAGTTTGAAAGCACCTGCCTATAAATACCACTAAGGGATATATGATATTAGTTTTGCATAAATACCAAACAGCAGCAGACATATAATAAACAATAAATAACAATCAAATAATACTAATATAAATAATTAATATGCCGTCTCTTGATTGGGACACTCCATGCAACGGCAATGTTAGCAGCAACCTAATTTGCATCTCGCGCATCACGCATCTATGTTTGGTATAATCAGATCAGTAGCAATTTGTGTATTGCTCTGTCTAAGTATAACTTACAAAGGACACTTGTTAAGCATAAAATCCGCATTAGAGACTCATTACAACGGAAGAACTGTTAACCTGCGTCTCTGTGCCCAATCAACGATTGTATTCGCTATGAAGAGGCATTGTGGATTGTGCTTGATCAAAAGAGCGAAGCCATTACATAGAATGCGCCTGCTTTAAGATTGTTCCTTTTCTTGATTATTTCCTAATTCCTATTGTGGGTGCCTTCGATACGGTTTAACAAACTTTGTGAGCGTTATAACCGTTTACAACCGCCATCACCTAAATTATTATTTGGCGACCGCTAGACGGGCATGGAAAAATCAACCAAAATCCACACTGCCATTTCCACGCAAAACGTGATGGTGTTACCAGCCTACAGGGAAATATTTGACTTTTCCCCACAATGAAATAATTACTTTAAATCGGAGACAAGACCAAATATAGTTTGTAACTCATACATTGTGCATAAAACATTTCTACCGAAAGATTTTGAAGTTCATTGTTGATTAGTGTTCCACACTTTTAACGACTGGTTGCTATGTTAAGTAAAGGCAAGTTAAATTTCATGTCCCACGAAAAATACGACATTGTTGTTTTAATAAATAGGTTAACAAATAATATATATATATATATAATAATATATTATAATATATATAATATATTTTATATATAATATATATTAGGAACTTTAGGAAATATCCCAAGAAAATGACGACTTAGCAGGCACATCGTGATTGTAATGGCTTCGCTTTTGATCAGCAAAATCACATGCGCTTCAATAGCGAATACAAATCGCTTGATTGGGGACAGAGACGCAGGTACAAGTTTTTCTTTCCGATTGTAACTGAGTCTACTAATGCGGATTTTTATGCTGTAAACAAGTGTTTGTGTTACCTTCTTAGAACCGAAATCACACAAATTGCTACCTGATTCATGATTATAAAACCAAAACAGATAGATGAGTAGATAGATTCTAATTTGTTGAATGGTCAGCATTTCTGGATATTTTAAAGGGAAATGTTTGAATCAAGTAGGGAAAATCGTAGAGGGTCATCAGCATAACTCGTAATGACAAACAAAGTAAACTAAGCTACGTCCAGTTTTTTCGCAGAAGGTTGGTTAGAATTGGAATAAGCTCCGGGGGATGTCGCCTACTGCAGTGTCACTTGCCTCTTTCAAAATTAGATTAGATTAAATTACTATACAGAGAAGGGATTTATTCATAAGTACTCAGTGGGATTAGGGATGTTTTAGGTAGGTGGGTGGACTGGAGGGGAGGACTGGTGGGGTTGGGGGGGATCATGTTGCAACCTCTATGGCACGGAAAATCTGAAGAATACACCTGCGGGCTCTTGTTGCCTCTTCTTTATGTCTTTATGTTCTTTGTCTGTTATGGTAGATGCGCAGATGCAAAATAGGTGCTGCTAAATTGCCGTTGCATGGGATGTCCATTCAAGGAGAACGATATATATTTTTATATTATGTATATTTGTATTGTTTTATTTGTTATTTATCTGTGCTGTTTGTATTTATGCAAAACTAATATCAATAAGTGTATTATATAGGGGCAAGTGCTTTCAAACTCACGCTATGATGCTTAAATTTGGAGAAAACTGTATATTTATCAACTTGCTTTTGGAGTGACGTTTTCATTACATTAGACCACTTTGACCCCCAAAGGGTTTCTCTGACCACGTGAAATGTTTGAAGACATGCTTACCAATTAAAATGAAAACCAAACTTGTGCTGCTAATTTCAAGAAATCGAAACAGGCAAACATAGTTTGACCTTGTGACCTCACTTCAAGGTCATCAGAGGAATGTCAAATTTTGGTTCAGGGGGTATAAATTTTGTCATCATATTCGTTGTTTCTTTCCTCTCTTAATGATATATTGTTTTTTCTTTTACATTGTCTTTTCGTCTTTGGAGAATAATGACAAACGTGTTGCGTGTTGACCTTGACCTGAAATTTCGGTGTCCTTGTATCTGTGACCCCGTAACCTGACGCCATATAAACTTCAGAAAACGAAATCAGCGCCAAGAACCCCATACTACCACTTTAACGAAATATAAGGGGGGTTGGTTACCATGCCTTGGTGATCTGTCCTGGAATTGCCCATAGACGGTCCCCGACCGGTCAGGCTGACCGCTGTGCCTCAGGGCTGTTATCACGTGACCTCGCTGAGGTCAGCAATTGCGACCGGCAGTCGACAACTGGACAGACCAGGTGTGGGTACAGCAGGGTTCGGCCAGGTGCGATACTTCTCTCCTTCAGTGGGCTTCTCTCCTCCCGTAAATGAGTGACTAAACGGACCAGGGCCCAATCTTACCAAGAGTCCAGTCTTACCAAATGCCGTGAATAGGTAAATACGGCATATTGATGCGCTGGCCTGCAAAAACTCCTCCACTCGGGATCGAACCGTGGTTAATCGATCGAACCGTGGTTAATCCTATAATCAGCATAGCGCTCTACCGACTTGGCTATTTCGACAACGAGTTGAGCCGAACAAACGCCATGGTTGAATAAGTGCGGCATTCCGAGCACTCCATTCACGGCATGCCGTACTTGCGCTATTCACGGCACTTGGTAAGATTGGGCCCAGGTCTCTGTTTCTTTGTGACAGCGGTCTACGCATGCACAATGCACATTGATGAACGTTAATGGCTCACATTTTATCCTAGAGTTATTACATGACCATGGACCATGTTTCATTTGCGTGTCGTGATGTACAGTAGCGAATTCCAACAAACAGTGCCTCGCATCGATGGCACTGGTTATTATCTTACTTTCTACAGCATTGAGAATGAGCAGTGAACACTAGGATCCCCCTATTTTTTCTTGTCGGTGCAAGCTAGCCAATTGACACGGAATTCTTCTTTATGCCAATAACAAGTATGCCGAATTGAATTACGATTCTTTGAGTTTTGGTCCCCAGACCTTCTAAAATTGTTGACCTACGCTTATGTGTAAATTGCCTGGTGGTGTCGACTAGCACCCAGACTAAGCTTGAGTCTGGATCCCAAAGTTGGTTATGGGATCCCAGTGGATCCCTTGGCATAAAATGTATGAAGGTATTGGATCCTAGTGGATCCCTCTGCGCAAAATGCATTAAGATTTGGGATCCTGCCTGGATCCCCTCAGCGTAAAATGCTTCAGGATTCCTGGGATCTCAGTTGGAATCCATAGTATTAATTGTAGTTTAATTAAGTTTAAAGTTAACAATGCATTGCTAAAATTATAATTATTAACCTTATCCTCATAATGCCAAAAATAAATAAAAAAATTAAAACCATTAGTCGAATTAATGAGAGCTTTCGGCGGTTGCGCCTTCGTCAGCCAAAAAATGGCTGACGAAGCGCAAGCCGAAAGCTCTCATTAATTCGACTTTGGGTGTAAAAAAGTTAAAAAAGATTTGGATTATGAGATAAGGTATCAATTATAATTATAGCAATGTCTTACATTTTCCTCAAAACAGTGTTGAAACAATTATAAGTTAAAATTCGTTTAAATTAGAGATCCACTGAGTAGATCTCTAATTTAAACGAGCCTCAGATCTTGAATCACAAGATACAGGGACTGACATCAGAGTTTGTGATCTTTATTTTGCGTATGCAGTATGTACAATGCAGATAATTAGTACCTGCATATCACCTTGTACCTATCAGGAAACATGAGATTGTAACGAATTCTCTCGAACGAATTCTCTCATATGACAAAATTAGCGAGAAGTCGGCACCTATCGGCGTGCCTGGATCCCGAAGCTGGATCTGGGATCCCAGTGGATCGTCCGGCATACAACTTATCAGGATCTGGGATCTTTGCTACTCCTCGGCTTATTGTGTACCTGGATCTGGTGTCCCATGTGGATCCCAGTACACAGGATACAGAGATCCCGATCTCAGCTGTATCCCGGAATCCAGGCAGATGTCTGATCCTGACCCAAACTGCACTCAAATAAGTCAAAAGAAAAGAGACACCTGTTATCAGCAGTATTTATTTCTTATCCTCCTCCTCCTCCTCCTTTTTCTCCCCACTACCCTCGCCATCACTGGCATAGTCGGACGCATCTGACAGGCCATCATCCAGTCCCTGCGTCGCATTATCGATCTTCTGTCTCATGTCGGCTTTGAAGGTCTTCGGGTCACTGTCCGGATCACTTCTCGTTTTTGCCATGTATCTCAACAAGCTTCTCCTCTTGCGTTCTGGGAGAACCTTCAGTTCCTTTTCGAACTCAGCGTCTTCTTTCATTTGCTCATGTGGTGTGAGAACCGTTTTCGGTATAACCTCCTTCGACTCCCCGCACTTTTCGCAGACTTTCAATCCTTTCGCGCAAGTTCTGCAGATGGTTCTGTAACCTTGAGTGATGGCTTTCTGGTGACATTTGTTGCATGTCTTGGGAGCTGAGGGAGGTTTGTACTTTTTGTACTTTATTTTCCAATCAATAATGTCCTTGCACCTTGCGCAGACGCCATGAACTTCAATGCTGTTGAGGAGCTTTGTTCGGCTTGATGTATCATGCATGCTGTTACTGAACACAATTCTATTCTTGTGTTTCTGGGCTCTAGTTCTCGATGCATTTCCTTTCTCGGAGCTCATGATTGGAGATGAGAATTGAAGGATGAATACAACCTGAAAGTAAAATACTGTGTTACATTATTGTCAGCCGACAACCACACACATGAAGATGGAAAAAGATGCAACTGAACACCATTATATAAAATGAAATGCATTTAACATGCCCTGTTTGCTGCTTATGATGGGAAACATATTCATATTCACGTGTATTTGGACAATCCCGGATAAACTACGGGCTATAACAACCCATCGTCAGCAGATCAGCAGCAGGTTAAAAGGTCATGAGGACAACACAGTCATACACACACAAACACACGCACAAGTGCATTATTCAGGAAGCCGCCGCGCAAACAGCTCACTGCGCCCTCGCATGTCCCGCGAGATGTCGTTTCAGCTGCCTTGAAAAGGAGACAGTCGGGAGTTGTCGAAGGTAGTCAGGCAGTTCATTATACAACGTAGGTGCACGGATAGAAAAACTAAGTTTTCTCGTCTCATTCCGTGAACGAGGTATGAACAGGTCACTGTCCTGTCCCGTGGGTCGACTGTGAAGCGTAGAGCTCGATGCGAGCATTGAAAATGCTATGTTTCTCTTATAAATAGGTAAAATCATTGCATATATTTAGATATAAAAATATAGTACAAAATAGCATTGTAATATTCAAATAGACAAGCAACTACAGGTTTATATTTGTTTGTATTTGGCATTTGGTGAGCTGATAGCCCATTCAAATCTACATCGGATGTCAAACACCGCTAAGCGCGCATATTTGCGCAAATTTCTCTACGGAAGACAGTCTAGTCCGGGTCGCCATGCGTTGGCAGGCCGGGGCGCCGCCCGGTGCCACGGCAGCGGCCGCGCGGCCTGGGATATGTCGTGTAAATAAGGGGGCCGATCAGTAGGGGCGTCCCAAGTCCCTGCGATCCCGCCCCCTGGCAGGGGAGGGGTCGCAGACTCGTAGGGTACCGATAATCGGCGGCGCAGCTGGAGAAAACAACAGTCCGCGGTGAAGCAGTGAACTGGAGGATGCCGTCAAGGCACACGGCAACGAGTTCAGTGCGATAAGTTAGATAAGTGCAGATTAGTGATCAGTTGACACTTGGCCGCACATCACCTCAGCAAATACCCATGTCGTCCATACCCTAACCCATGTATGCACCATTATTGAAATTGGGTGTAGACGTCAGGCATTCTATTTGCTAACATGTATCATGCTTACAAAATATACGTTACGCCCACGTAATATTTTTGCTAGTAGGAACCCTCGACCAACTACCTAATCTTTACATCTATGAATAATGCTGTGCCCTGAAATATATTCTAGCTCTTCAAACTAACCCCAAAATGTTATTGGGCCCCCCAAAACGTCCCCAATCTAAAACAAGTTAAACGGCACATCTCTATCTCTGGGCGGTCACAGAAGGTCAACCAAGGTCGGGGAAAATTGATGAAGGTCAGAATAGGTCACCACATGCACATTTCAGGACAAAAGTCTTCAAAGGTCACACATACAAGCAGGCAAACTATGATTTGATCTAAATCGAGCATGACATACCAACATTGATGACGTCATAGCCCCGTGACCTGACATAACCTGACAAGTGTTTTACCATCCGAAGATGTGCAAAGCATGTCCAAACACATTATTGAATATTTGGTGCGTATTGGTGGAGTCATTTACACACTATAACAAAATGACTGTTTGAGAAAATCGCGTGGCCATCCGCTTCGGCATTTCCAATCACTGTGCCACGGTCCGGAGCATACTGGCAAGTGAGTCAGGCTCGCCTGAATGGAGTACCTTGTGGTTGAGTGAGATGGTGTGGAACCTGCCCAGATCTGCAGCGGAAAGCAAGCCAAGCCTCTGATGTAGGTCCGACATGTGCTCATACTTTTAGCGGCCGAAAATGAGTTTCGCAGCAAAGTGGGTGGTTTGTTTTTTGTTTGTTTGTTTGATTTGATTTGATGATGAAAATAAGTTTTGCAGCAAAAAAACACAACAAACAAAAAATAACTTTTTTAATCCTTGTACATATTGAACTGTGAGCCGGCTGCCGTAAATTGACATCCAATAGCGGACCTGCGACATAACCAAGGCATTGGCCAGAGTAGTCGGTACACTAGCACTGTAGCAGGCAGGCTGTGCTTCAGATGTGATAGACCAGTTAACCCGGCATTGACTGGGGTCTAATCTGAACACCATTGACTGTGGGGGGGGGGGGCGTTAAACGCCCCTAGTTATATACCGAACCAATGATCACAGAGAGACGCGCAAGGCACCATGCGAAAGCGCTCAATGATACGAATCTAAATCAAGTTCAAAATAAATTTCAAATTGAGATCACATGTCAGGACACGGTCAGGTCAAAGGTCAAAATCAATGTATTTTAGTTTATGAGCCATACTTTGCATCCAAAGCCTTCAATTGCGACCATGATCACCCAAAGTGCTCTTGAACGTATGCTACACATCCAGCATGATCGAAAGTGACATTGTTTAGCAAAGATAAAAGGTCAAGGTCAGGTCACAAAAGGTCACTATACACAAAATATATATGAAAGCCATGCAACACCTGTTGAATGGGTCATTTTAAGCATGGAAAGCGATAGTGATACACATTTGACATCCAGACTTCATGTAGGTATATGAAGTAAATGTCAAACTAAGGTCAACATAAGGTCAAACATTTTAAATTTTGCAATTTATAAATATAAACCAAAAAGGCATGTTTCTAGACTAGTTTTGTCTCAGAAATACAGTACTGTCATTTAATTGTCTGTATCTTGTCAGCAAAAGCCAAAAAATGCAATTTCAAAATATGATGTCATGTGTTACCTTACAACCACTGTAAATGCAATCTCTCGGTCAAAAATGATGAAATCATTTTGAAACATGGTATGGTAGTTACATGCATACAGTTATCTGACATCTTCCGTCTTTCAATATCTGTTTTAATATTGAAATATCAAAATATTGAATCAAAATCTGTATATCTCAAAATCAAAATCTGTATTTTGGAGATTTTGATGGTACTTTGAGCAATTTTTCCCAGCTCAGCCCCCCCCCCAAATTTATGGAAAAGCTATGCCCCTGCCGACTCATGACACATAATAGCCACGCATATTTGTGGAGTGTCTGTTGACGTCAATACATACATACATACATACATACATACATACATACCTGCTTTGAACCCAAAACGTCAAGAATACTGCTGAAATTCCGAGGCTGAGCAGGGTTATTGCAAAAACACATGTCACATGACTTTTGTACATATGTTATGCACAGACCATTTGTGACCATTATATGACCATTTGTGACCTGACCTTGAACATGTCCTTTGACAACAATCACACTTTAGCTCATTCAGAATGTGTAATTTACCACTATGAGCACTTGGGTGATGATGGTCAAAATCAAAGGTTTTAGATGAAAAGTATAGTTTATAACTGAAGTAACTTAATTTTAACCTTTGACTTGACCTGATATTTGACCTGAATTTGCCTATTTCAAGTAATATTTAGATGCAACTCACTGAGAACTTTTGAATGCAGCCTTACACATTTTGCTGCCGTCAATAGTTACAGAGATAACGAGAGGCAATGTTTACCCCTGGTCAATGGCGTGCTGCTGAAACCCCGGTCAATCACAGGTTAATTGTACGTAGGTATGGAGATTCATGTCAGCCCCCCCCTCCAGTCACATTTCTTAGATGAGTCCCAGGCACGTGAAGTAACTAGTGACATATATCAGTGCGTACAGACGAGACAGTTACGTAGACAAAGACGTCTGATGTCTATCTCGATAGATTAGTTAGTTCGAATATTACTTAGATCAATATCTCACACTCAACATCCACGGTTTTAGCGATCTTGCGTAGGAAGTTTCCGTTACGTTCTGTTTTACCCTATCCTAATCGAGCTTGTGTGTTTTAGAATATATAGGATACTCGTAATGTGAGATAATGTTCTGTGTAACAGGTTAATCAGAGCAGGCGCAAGACCGATATATATGGTTATCCTATTCAGAACGGCATTGCCTCTTTCCGCGTTGGTTCACCCAACGTCTGCATGGCACTAAAAACAAAGAGATAGATATTAGACCTTTATACTTTCTCTATAGACGCCCAGCTCAATGTGAACTAGCGGAAATCGGCGCATGCCCACAGCGTAAGACAGTCTGGATTGTTATCGCAGCCAATTTGCCGCCAGGGTCCACTAGTGAAGTCAGTAAAATTTGACGATGCAAGACACATAATAAACGTTCAATCGAGTGATTACAATTTGTTTGCAACATCATTTATTTTGTTCATAGTTTACAAACATATAATAACATGGCACATTGAGCCAGTTCGATTTTATCGACTTTAAGAGTATCCTCCAGCCATGTAGCTACGGATCCCTGGCGGCCAGCTGCTAGCGGACACAAATACGTTTCTTAGTCAGCAAGCTCTGGAAATCCCTTGCCACAGCTGAGCGCTGGGCTTGGCTCCACGTCGGCATTATTATCATGGTTTTGTCCTCAAAAGCGCCATTATCACTTTGCATATACTGGTATTTGCATTTGGCAGCGCATTTACTCTTCTGCTGTGACTGTTAGTACTTAGTGTACCATTCACGTTTAATTTCCGGGGTGGGCGAGATCTGCGTGTGCCCTGTGGTAAAAAACCTTCTCCTGTGGTCATTTGTCGAGCGCATTTATCTAGAGTACTTCTCAACGGCCTCTGGCTATTTTTTGGGGAACTTGTAGTATATTGAGAGAAACTCTACCTATTTATCGGTACAAAGCATGATTAGGTGTAAAAATGAGTATTTCACATGGGTGGTAAAACTCATGTAATGATCGTTAGCCCTTTCTGTAGGTGACGTGCCGATGTCTAGAGTTTCATATTATATGCCACTAGTATTTGACTCAGGTAGACTGCCTTATACATAGTTTGTTATGTAGTGCGCGAACTCCGTAGGTATGCGATATCTATTCATCGGTAGAATCCAGTAGGGCGACGCTTTAGAATGTTTTTTCCTCATTCAGCGAATAGTCAATGCCTCAGCTGGCGGCGGAGAGTGTGTTTGGTTAGAGCAGGGAGGGGCCACTCTCGCCGCTCCTCCAAACTCAGCCGGAGGGCCGCGTTTGTTTTTGGCAGGGATCGCTGACCTGAGAGGGGGCGCTCTGGCAGCCTGGAGGGGCGCTCTGGCCCAGAAGACGGGGGCGCTCTGGGCCGCCAGAGAAGAGGGGCGCTCTCCAGCCGCCCCATGTAGAGGGGGCGATCTCTGGCCGCTTCTAGAAGAGGGGGAGCGCCATCATGAGTAAGGCCAAGCAATATGTCTAGAGATGAGGGGAGGCGCTCTTGCACTGGCCTGGAGATGAAACGGTGCGTTGCTCGCAGGAGTTGCGTGAGACTGGGGAGGTGCACTCTGACAGTCTGAGAGTGGGGCCGTTTCTGCGCAGCTGAGAGGGGCGCTCTGGCCGCCTGAAGAGGGGGCGTTCTGGCCACCAGAGCAGAGGGGGGCGGCCTCGGTGGCCACCTGAGCAGGGGGCCTCTGGCCGGCCTGAGAGGGGGCGCCCTTTCGTGACCAGAGAGGGCCGTCTGTGCGCAGAGCAAGGGGACGCTGCTGGCACCATGGGGGCGGGGGGCGCTCTGGCCGCCAGAGAGGGCGGCGTTCTGCCATTCCGAGAAAGGGCGCTCTGGCCGCCTGAGAGGGGTGCTCTGGTCGCCTGAAAAGGGGCGCTCTAGGTCCAGCCATATCTGGCAACACTTTGCTACTGAAAAACACTAGTTGAAGTTAATACTACAGATTTAGGTGAAATACACCACAGATTGGGTAAAATACTAGAGGTTCAGGTAAAATACCACAACAGTAAATACCGATAAGAAGGTAATTTTACCACAATGTCCTTAAAAATAGGTAGACATGAATTATCTCCGTTTATTTTCTACCGCAATGGCACTATTTTCATACAAATACAATAATTGAAAAAATACCTGCCATTAGACAATTCGATCGCTTGTCGGATGTTTTCGCGAGCGCCGTTGCTTGTCTGCGAAGCTGCGTAGGCTGTTTTTGGTCGTAAAATCGATCATTCTTTTTAAATGTAAAGTTTTGAGCAAAATTGCAATCAAAAGGGACGTGCTCATATTCATATTTGAGTACCCTACAGTGATTCATCACTTGCCACATGTTTCGTCTAAATCCGACAATTGGTTCGGGAGATAGAGAGATGGGTTCAAAATCTGCCCCCTCCCCAGCGGGTCGCGTTTGGCTGCCGACCCCAATGGCGGTCCAGAAAATCTTCCAGGAGGGGCATCAATTTGCAGTGGTGCTCCTAACCATACCCAAATCTGAAAACTCGACGGATCTTGGTGCAACTATATTTTGAGGGTGCCCCTATTTCAGCATTTTTTATAGTTTGGCAAAATGTTGAGGTCACCTCAGGTCAACAGAAGCCCCCCCCCCCCCTACTTGGATATAACTTGAACTTAAATAACTTGGATATTTCCAAGTTATTTCCCCAGATTAACACATTACTCATTAGTTTCACGTCCATTGAACATTCTGCAAGTTGGCTAAACTGGCCTATTGGCCATCCTTCTAAGAAATCCTGGATCCGCCCTTGTGACCTCTTCCATGCATTTGTTCGCGAGCAAATAGTATTTTTCACAATTCACATCTCCGCCTTTTAATCTCTTCATCTATTCGTTTCCGCATTTCGTCACACAATTCTTCATAGTTTATGCCAGGGTCGTCGCCACTGGGGGCCTGGGGGGCCGGGGCAGGCCCCCAGTATCACTCTGGCCGGAATCCGCCCCAGATTCGCAGGATTTTTTAGCATTAGCTGCCTAGGGCCGCCCCCACTCAAAATTGTGTGGCGACACCATAGCTTCATGCCATACATTTTTGTAAATCATAACATGCAAAAAAGTAATTCAATGTTAGAGCTAAAAAATCCCAAGCTCAGCTTAAACTCCTCTAAGGAAAAGGCAGAACTTGTACATGAAGGCAGATCAACCAGTATTTCTCGGTTATCTAATGTATTCAACTGAAGCGCTACACGGTCAAACGACACTTACGTACAACAGGACACAGGCTGTCTCACATAACTCACAAACGTCTTGTTCCGAATCGCGACGGCCACAAAAATCGACTACTGACAAAAATCGATTGCCGAAAATAGGCGTCCAACCGTTATGTATGCGATTCTCGAGTACGATAGAGACAACGGCACACATCCGTAGTCTAGCGAAACAGGTACAGCTCACAGCAACGATTGCCGCCGCACTGACAGTGCAGAGGTGTCACAGCAACACGCGCGCGTGTGATCCGTGGCAATACCTGTACTGGGATTGGACGAGATTGCCAATGCCACGAAGCAATCTATCCTCTCGCTGTAGTACACGTGCTGGCGAGAAACAGACGAGCGCCGAGCCGAACCACGAGCACTAGCGTTCACGGCGCATGGAAACCTACATTCACCGTGCTGTTCATGATCCGTTCGACTTCGTACCATAAAGGGTGCAATTCGCGACACTAGGAACACGGTAAAGGTACAAAACAAACAGATGTCGTAGGAGGGCATTTTTCATCTACCCGGAACGCAGAGCAATAAAGTAACAAGTGGTACAGAAACAGAGCTACAACAAGAAATTGCTACATGATGTCTCAAACGTACCTAGGCACATCCCGAGCCAGATGAGCTAACGAAGACATCGACATATTTGATCGTACACGCGAACATGTTACCACCAGTACCTACCAGCGGCTTATTCGGGAATGTTCGCAGAACTTGACACTCGCGGTACTTTGATGGCATGCACAGCACAGCGCACCAACATGCAGTTCGCAGCCCAATTCCCACGTTCAGGGTGGCTACAGAGCAGTGCAAAGGATGGATAAAGAACCACTACACAACACACTTACGCACGTCAGTGCACGGTGCAGCTAACCAACACTCATCGTACATACTGATTCAGCAGACTGTGCACAGGGAGCTCCCCGACACTAAGTCCAAAGCACATCTAACAGACATACGGTGCACAGGAAACTCAAATGATAGCTGATCTGCACAGCTTACTGGTACAACGCCCACTGCGTAGGACAGCACACTGTGCACAGAGTCTCTCAACAGCCAGCACACACACACAGCACAGCACACATACAGTGGTGCACATCACAGCCCAGTCATACAAACAGACATCCCCCGGTGCACAGCCGTAGCTCCGCCCACCGCGCTCCGGCAGCGCCCTCTATATCACGCCCCGGCAGCGTCTCTATATCAGGTTCCCGTGTCCAGCATGCACACCGTCTTCACAGCCAGCCCACGCTCAGGTTACCAAACGCAGGCTTAAACCACGCACATGTTGCCGATGCCCTCCGGCGGCCGGCCACCGGACCAGCGATGCCCCGCGCCATATTCTATTGATCTACGCGAGTGAAAACAATTGACGAAAAACAGCTAAAACCACTGCGAGAAACATTCGATAAAATTCCGCGATGCGGAAACAGCAACAAGTTTGTTTTCTGTCTCCATAACCTGACTTTACGTGTCTGTGAATAGTGTAGAGTTTCCGGCGTTGTGTTCATGTCCACAGCTCGTCGGTCTCTCAGTACCCGTCCTTCGCGACCACACCCGGCTGCCGCTACAGCCACTGCACGCACACGACATGACCTCCCGCCGAGGGCCAGCAACACAACTCGGCGCGGAACAACATCAGCAAGACACGGTGACGAACACAATGAACGAGCCAAGAACGGCCGAAAATGGCCGCTGGCAAACGAACAAGGACAATAACTGGGGGAGTGGTTCGTACGAAAATGACCAGCATCCATAGCGAGTCACATAACTAGAATGGACGAGCCTAAAATGGCCATAAAGATCCACCAATAAACGAAAAGAGATCAAATTACTGGGAAGTAGTTCTTGAGAAAATGACAATCATTTCCAGAAACAGTTTCAAACTTTTATGGCTCGTAACAGCAAAAGTTTTGACAACTTTTCCGATAGATAAAACGCCCACAACGCTGATACAGCCAGGCGAAAGTAGACTGTCACAGTCTATAAAAATACATGTCTTTTCTGAAGAATGACACGGCTTACAATCATTCGCCGTACTTATCAGAGTGCCAGGTCGTAAAAAGGAAGCAGAACGGAGGCGTGGAACCAACACGGCCAGCCCGTCCCTGAGAGGCAACACACGTATCCCGTCCGTCCCCTGAGTGATAACAGTACCAGGCCGGTCACAGAGTGGTAACACACGCGCCCGGAACGTCTCTGAGTGGTAACAAAGGAGCCCGGAAAGTCTCCGAGTGGTAACAAAGGAGCCCGGAAGCAGAGAGTCTCCGAGTGGTGACACATGTGTTTGGAAAGTATCTAAGTGGT
This sequence comes from Semibalanus balanoides, assembly GCA_014673585.1. Taxonomy (NCBI): domain Eukaryota; kingdom Metazoa; phylum Arthropoda; class Thecostraca; order Balanomorpha; family Balanidae; genus Semibalanus; species Semibalanus balanoides. Next base: position 28,263 of record VOPJ01013460.1, read on the forward strand.
AACACACACACACAATGCTGTGAATGGAGCGGTGGTTCACATGTCCAGAAAATCTGAGTGGTAACACAAACACCCGGAAAGTCTCTGTTTCACACATGTCCGGAATAATGATGAGTGGTGGTAAATGCTCAATGCGGTGGCTTGGAGAGGTAACACACGTGTCAGATATTCCCATAGGGTGCTAACACACGAAGTAACAGTCCCGTACATCCCTAATAGGGGATCTACACATGAGTGGTGACACATGTACCCACATCGTACAATACAATACCGTAAAGTCTCCAGTACCAAGTTTAACCTCGACTCCATGCTGCCCAGCCCACAAAGTCTGCAGAGAAAGGATGTCCTGTCCAGTGTCTATCCACAGTACTGGCCGATAAAGACCAGTAGCTGACCCCAACAGCTCTACCAGTCAGCAACCAGTATCGACAGAGAAGGCGATGTCTCCATACGCTGGGGTCTATGGAATGAGTCGGCACTCGTCGCAAACATGACATTCAATCTGCAAGGATACCACACATACCTATGGAGGCCGCACAAGAGACTGCTGTGGGTAGACACACCGCAGAATGTTCGGCTTGTGAACATTCTCCCTGCTGCTTCCTGATGTTATGTCCTGATCGGAATACTATGCGTAACACCGCAGAATACTTCCAACAGGACACATAATGCAAGCAATGCAACATGCTCGCGGAAATGCATACTGCATGATCACTACCTTCTGCTGATGAGCAGGGATCAAGTGATCCTGACTGAGCGCCCGATCTTCAGTATGCCATGCGGTGCCGGCTGGTTCAATCTCGAAGAGATGGCGCTTACATTTCCGGACATGACAGCTGATGCCTTATCGTTGTTGTCGTAGAGATGTGCTTGTTGTCAGATGTCCCGTCTGGCCTGGATTAGTCGTATGTAACGGGATGGGCCCATGGCAGGGCGGTATAAGACGGGCAAGGTTATGGACGAGCCGGCCGACAGGATAGTATGCCTGGGGCAGACCGGACGGGTCAGAAGTCAGAACAGGAACAGGACACCCAGGACAAGGCAGGACAAGGCAGGACAAGGCAGGACAAGGCAGGACAAGGCAGGACAAGGCAGGACAAGGCAGGACAAGGCAGCAGGTCTAGGCAGGACAGGACAAGCCAGGGCAGGTCAAGGCAGGTCAAGGCAGGACAGGGCAGGACAGGGCAGGACAGGGCAGGACAGGGCAGGTCGGTGTAGAGCAAGGCAGACCAGGCCAGGCCAGGGCAGTATGTGCCCTGGCCTGGTAGGGCCGACCCAGCCAGACGGAGGGACGGCTGGCGGAGGGACGGAGGGACGGCTGGCGGGGGCTGGTTACTCGGCGGCCGCGGCCGTCTCCCTCCGCTGCCGTTTGGGCCTCCGTCCGTCGTCGTCGTCACGCCGTTTGGACGACACCTGAGACTGCGCCGTCAGCTGCAGCGACATGGCCTGCAGGGGGAGAGACGGGGAGAGAGACGGCGTCAGATATCAGACACATAGATAGACAGCTGACAGACAGCTGACATACAGCTGACACAGCTGACAGGCAGCTGACAGGCAGCTGACAGGCAGCTGACAGGCAGCTGACAGGCAGCTGACATACAAGTGACAGGCAGCTGACAGACAAGTGACATACAGCTAACAGACAGCTGACACAACTGACAGGCAGCTTACAGGCAGATTACATGCAGCTGACAGACAGCGGACAGACAGCGGACAGACAGCGGACAGACAGCTGACATGAAGCTAACAGACAGCTGACATACAGCTGACAGGCAGCAGACAGGCAGCAGACAGGCAGCAGACAGGCAGCAGACAGGCAGCAGACAGGCAGCAGACAGGCAGCAGACAGGCAGCGACAGGCAGCAGACAAGGACCAGCAACAGGCAAGCAAGACAGGCAGCAGACAGGCCAGGCAGACAGGCAGGCAGGACAGGCAGCAACAGCAGCAGAACAGGCCAAGCTGGCAGACAGCGGACAGACCAGCTTGACAGACAGCTGACAGACAGCTGACAGAGCAGCTGACAGGCACAAGCTGACAGACAGCTGACAGACAAGCTGACAAGACAGCTGACAGACCAGCTGACAGACAGCTGACAGACAGCTGACAGGGACAGCGTACAGACAGCTGACAGACAGCTGACAGACAGCTGACAGACAGCTGACAGACAGCTGACAGACAGCTGACAGACAGCGGACAGACAGCTGACAGACAGCTGACATAACTGAAGTTGTTGTTTCCCACCGGGATAACTAATCCTGCGTGGCCTTGAGGCTCTGGGGACGTCCCAAGACCGCCACCACTCCAGTCATGGTGGTGTGGTGACTGGTGGCACCGCACAGCTGGAGCCGGCCAGCACTGCCCGTACTGCCGCCAGTGCGACGGCGACTATACTGTCGCCGTTACGTCGTACACCGAGCATCAAACCAGAGGACACACGACAGGTTAGTCCACGAGCGATCCCAGATGAAGGCGCATAACCATCACACCAGGTGTGATGCTTATGTCAGGTCCTGACTTACGCTTAGTGCTGACCGCAACCAGCCAGGCATCTCCAGCTCCTTCAGTTGAAGTAGTCCCTAGCCTCGCTGTACACGCCATAGGCGGCTAGTTGGTGGCGGGGTACCCTGCCCCACGCTGTCATGGCAGACAGGCTGACCTGTGGGTTGAACCTCTCCGTGGCGGGGTATCCTGCCCCACGCTGTCATGACAGACAGACTGACCTGTGGGTTGAACCTCTTAAACCGTGGCGGGGTACCCAGCCCCACGCTGCATGACAGACAGACTGACCTGTGAGTTGACCTCTTCCGTTGGGCGGGGTACCCACCCCACGCTGTCGATGACAGGCAGAACCTGACCTTGTGAGTTTGAACCTCTCCGTGCGGGGTACCCTGCCCCCACGCTGCATGACAGACAGGACTGACCTGTGGCGTTGTTGGAACCTTCTCCGTGGCGGGGTATCTGCCCCACGACGTCATGACAGACAGGACTGACCTGTGGGATTGAACCTTCTCCGTGGCGGGGGTACCCAGCCCCACGCGTTCATGACAGGGCAGTACTACCTGTGAGTTGAACCCTCTCCGTGGCGGGTAACCCTCCCCACGCTGTTCATGACAGAACAGGACTGACCTGTGTTGAACCTCTCCGTGGCGGGGTACCCTGCCCCACGCTGTCATGACAGACAGACTGACCTGTGGGTTGAACCTCTCCGACGTGAGCAGGTCGCGCAGTCCGGCCATCTTCTCCGAGTGAAGTGTGACGGAGGGCGGTACCGTCTCCTTGTCCGACGCAGGGGCGTCCGAGGCGTCCGTCCGATCTGTGGCGAGGCGGTACGGTACACTTCAAACTTCACTACTTCGCCATACGGCACACAGGCTCACAACACTGCGCTTCTAAGGCTCGCCAGTCTCAAACGAAGCCGATAAGAAGCCACTCACCGGCCTGCTATTGCTCATGGGACACAGCTCACGCAGGGTGCATAAACGCAAACCATACACTTCACCGCCACCAGAGTCGTATTAATTATTACTTATTAGGACCTCTGTAGACGCAAGACGGAAGTGCTTAGATAGCGCACCGACTTGCACAACTCAAACTCACACAACACTAACACAACCAACAGAGTAGGCATAACACCCTCAAACACCACACAATTCACATCACACCCACACAACCGACTGAGTCAAACCTCCCACCACCGTGACCGAGTGACCGTCCCTGATCAGATGGCGATGACTCGGTATGTAATAGCCATCCCCGCAGTGTCCCAATATTCCATTTTGGCTTGAGTGTCACAGTCAGAGTGGAAATTTTGAGACTAAAAAGACCATGAGAGTGGAAAATGATGTAGAAAATGGTACGATGTTGATTGTTTTTCATACAAAAAGCAATAGTTTTCATTGAAATAATGTATTTTCAGTCAATATCTATTTATGTCAGAATAAATATCACAATTGATAATTTTTTAGTGGAAAATTCACTCCTAAAAATGGAGAATGAGAGTAAAAAATAATTAACAGTTGAGTGTCATTTCCCACCCAAATAACCAAATTTTGGAACACTGCATCCCCGCCGCCCCACTCACCGCCATCGGCCGCGCAGGTAACAGCCGCGCGGCGGCGCACGTCCGGGTCGAACTTGGCCACACAGCCGACCATCTGTTTGGCCCAGCCGATGTGCAGGACAGGCGTCGAGCTGCCCTGCTCCCAGTGGCACAGGCCGTCGTAGAAGCGCAGCAGGTGCAGGTAGCAGCGCGGCTCGCGCACCAGACTGTGCGCGCTGATGCCGGAGCCCACCTCCTGTCAGGCGGGGAGCGGACACACGCGTCAGGCCGGAGCAGCCACCACCACGCAGTGGTTTGAATATAATAGGAGCAGCGGAGAAGGGTGTGAAAGCTATCGAGTGAAGCTGGCGATGTGGTAAGTCTGTCTGAAGAGGGCCACTAGCCGAATGACCAACAGGATGTGTTTGAGGTAGCCACCGGCCGAGTGAGGCTTACCTTAATGATGTGCGGGATGTGGTCGATGGTGATCTCCATCAGCTTCTTATAGACCTCCTCGTCGTCGCGGGAGTAGTCGTAACTGTGGCAGAAACGGGGCGATGTCATAGCATGTAAGCAGCAGTGAAAATTGCTGTAAGTTGCAGCCCCAGAGTCAGTTACAAGTTTGCTACGTTACGAATCAGCCTGTACGTTACATTGTTGATGATTTTGGGTGACGCGACCCACGGCAATGGAATGCACTAAGAGCTTGTGAACTTCTTGCATCTGGATGACGTTTGCTACTCAAGCCAGGAACAATAGTTTCATGCCGTCTCTAATGGTTGCCCCGAACGGCATATAACCATTAACCATCCTGACCAAACGGCGACCCAACACAGACTCACTGTTTGAGGGGCTCGGTGGCGTTGGCCCAGGTCTCCAGCGCCTTCTCGTACAGCTTATTTCTGTAGTAGTAGTTCCCAAGAGTGTGTGGCTGGTTACGCGTGAAGTACCGAGGCGTGAGCGCTGTATTCCCGACACGTCTGCGCGGCTTCAATACGGGCGGGAGTGGAGGATTGTGTACATGATGTGCGCAGGGAAGTAGGCCCGGGTCGGCGACTATACGCTGACGAGGAGCCGCAATCAAATCACAATTAAACATTGATTGAGCTGCCCTTATAGCCTAACAACCAGAGATAGCATCATCATCATCACTCAGGTCCCGGAACAGGGGATTAAGGCACGCCACACCAGCCAGAGGTAATGTGAGGACACACAGCCCGCTAATAGACGGGCGTAAGACTGAGTCATTCCACCACACCGCTCTAGCAAGATACTGACCCACATTGATGACAAGTGTCACCAGGGCTCGGTATCATCCCAATGAAAAGCCTCGCCTGTGTCCGGAACGAAACACAACTCGAGCAGAGTACAGTCACAGCCGGGGACATTTCAGCCACGGGGCGGGCGATAGGAGCAGTTGACGGCTGACTGAATGCCGGACACACGACGTACAACACTGCCCGCTGGTCGACACCGCCCATCCGCCATCCCTCTCCACCTCACCCCCTCTCACCCTGGCCACGGTGACGGCCTCCCTCAGCAGCTCGAGCGGCTTGGGTCGGTCGGGAGTCGGCTGGTGCTCCTCCAGGTCTGCCAGCACGCCTATGGCCATCGGGTAGGCGGCGATCGCCCCGCGGTCGTGCAGCAGCCACAGCAGCCGCTGCTGCAGCAGACTCAGCTCCGCCGAGTCGGCCGCGCCGCTGATGCTGGCGCTGATCAACGCAACCACTGCTGCCACCTGTCGGCGACACCGTAAGTGGAAGTGCGGGAATTACACACGGCGGAGATCGAAGGCCAACGGGTACTAAGTAAGGGGCATTAGCGGAAATGTTGATGCAACAGAAAGAAGAAAAGCAAATAGTGAAAATATAGCTAAACTAACAAACCTGAATGTGCGTTACACATAAGCTTAACACAGTAAGAAAAATACCCCCGTCCGCTAGTGCTGTATCATACCTGCAAGTAACAACGCTATCTGCCATACTGTACCCACCTGCATGTGCGAGTTACAGATGACTGCGCTGCCGTTGAGGTAGAGCCAGCTGCGGCCGGAGGACATGCTGATTGGCTGGCCCCGCTTGTCCTCGTTACCCTTCCCTGCGAAGAGTGACACTCACGTCAAACAAAAGACAACAAATACAAAGGTCAGGCAAAAAGCAAAAGTAAGTCAGGTTTCCAGCTAGCTATGAGTTATTTGGTATTGTGAAGTCATAGCTGTCGAGCATGCAATACATGTTCCTTGTATCACTTTCAGCAGCATGTCCGATTCGGGATTCCAGTTCTTCCTCCCTAATAAGGCACCCTCGACTGAACTGGCAATGACAAATGACCTGATCTGACCATGCCAGGTGACCTGTATAACTGACCATGCCAGGTGACCTGTATAGTGTATACTGACCATGCCAGGTGACCTGTATACTGACCATGCCAGGTGACCTGCATACTGACCATGCCAGGTGACCTCGGCGGTCTGAGACCGGTCCGGGCCGAACACGACCCAGGCGTGGTCCTCGGAGAGCGCCAGCTGTACATCGTCCAGGCCCAGCAGCTGACTAGCAGCCACCACAGCCAGCGCTACCCCCAGGCAGTCCAGACGGTTACCTGCAATACACAGGGGAAAGAGAGGTCACTACCCTGGCCTAACCAGGCAGTCCAGGCGATTACCTGCAATACACAGGGGGAAAGAGAGGTCACTACCCTGGCCTAACCAGGCAGTCCAGACGGTTACCTGGAATACACAGGGGGAAAGTGAGGTCACAAGTCACTTCTCAGTTCTCACTACCCTGGCCTAACTAGGCAGTCCAGACGGATACTCGTCGATAAAATACGGATTTACTATCGTGAGATGGAAATGAGTTATTGTGAGCTGGATATCACTGTTTGTATCTTTATAGTACAATCAAGCTACAATGTAGCACTTGTCGGCCAAATGCTTCATGCAACTTCTAGCGAGGGCATATTTCGATGAAAGAGCTTGCCATGAGCTCACCATAAGCCTATTCATGAATCTGTTATTGTTTCGCTGGCTACAATGTCGTTCCGAATTCACCTAAGCACCCACCCATCAGCCTCCCTGCGCCTCTTCACCCGCTACCTGAGGTCAGCAAAGCAGAACACCACCCTCACCCGTGAGGAAGCTGTACAGGCTCTGGATGTGCGGCTTGTCCTTGTGGTAGCTGCGCGCCAGGGAGAACCACACCACGTCCGACACCCGCTTCACGAGGTCGCGCGGGGTGCCGGAGCTGCGGTCGTACGCGTCCAGGTCGACGGCGTCCAGCACGAGCGAGCAGAACTTGGCGTACAGCGCGAACACGGTGTCGTACTCCAGAGGCGGCAGCGACACGGTCTCCGCGTCTGCCGCCGAATACCTGAGCCCGGAAACAGATACCACCGTCACTGTGGTCATACCATGTCAGTCACACACGCACACATGCACCCAGCCAAACACGACGGAATGGAGGGAGCCATGAGCCAAGTGTCCCAAAATTTGTCGATTTGGGTGGGAGATGACACCCAACTGTGAATAATTTTTCACTCTCATTCTGCATTTTATAAAAGAATTGTCCATTCCCAAATGATGAATTGTGACATTGATTCTGATATAAATAAATATTGACTAAAAATACATGATTTCAATGAAAACCATTGCTTTTCATATTCAAAACAGTAATCAATATCGTACCATTTTCTACATAAATGTCCGCTCTCATGGTCTTTTTGGGCTCAAATTTTGGGCTCACTCTGACACCCAAGCCAAAATGGAATCTTGAGATACTGCATGAGCCAGTACACAAAACAACTGAAAGACCTTCTGCAGTTTGTGATGAGAAACTCTGGCCCCCGTAGGCTATTCTCTCGGCCGGCCTTCCCGTTTACAGCTGCCTTTATGAGTTATTCTGTTACGAGCCGTGCGTTATCCCGTTACGAGCCGTGCGTTATCCTGTGCTACGAGCCGTGCGACTCACTCGTCAGCGCCATCCGTTGTGTCGGCGTCCGGTCGGACGGCGGTCAGAGAGTGCTCCACGGCGCCAGCCACCACCGACAGCAGCGCCACAGACGGACGCTTCTTGTCCAGCTCCAGCGCGAACAGGCGCACAACGTCCGCCACTGAGCAGAGCGGGAACAGGCCCTGCTGCTCCTGGGTCAGCACGCGACGCATGGCGGCGGCGACGGCTGCTTCTTACTGAGGAATGAGGTCAGTGACACAGAGTCAGTGGGAGATGGTCGATCACAGACCTCACGAGTGCTCACACTGGGATGCTAGGGCTTTTAACAATGCTAAGGCTGAAACAAAAAATGAAATCAGAAAGACCAATGGATCAAGAGTCAAGACTCTAAGTAGCAGAACTTTGAGTGAGTGACTTTGTCCATTTTGCAACAGTCTACTGGTCGTGGTCAGCACTGCTTTGGAAATTTTGCTTTGCTCAGGCAGCATAGCAATTACATGGCCTGAGGGTGCATTTATAAAGCCAGAAATAGTTTGCTGATAATGGTTGTTTAATAATTAGCATTAAACATATTGTTTGAGTGGTATAGGAATAGGAATAATAAGGAATAAGGATTGTAATGGGCACAGTTTGGAGACTTCACAGTCTATGTTTCAGCCCATATCATGGTACACTTTTAACAATTGCTATTTAATTTATCTTGTTTCTGGTTTGTTAGTTCTTTTATGTTTATCGTATCTTGCTTTAAATTGGTTTATAGCAAAAAGAAGCAAACAGATTGTAGGTGAGGTCAACCATACCAAAGTACCACTTGTGTAATTGGTGTATACTAGCAAAATAGTGGTATTATTATATGGAATTATTGAGAATTTAATTCAGGTTTTCTCACAAATAAAGTAAGTTGCCTACAAAACTACAAAAAAAAATATATATATATACTATAAGCAAAAATGATCCATTACTCACTTCATGTCAATAAGTCCTTTAAAGGAAATATGTCATTTACAGCCAGACTGGAAACAAATCCTAAAACTACTCTGGACGCCTTAGTAACCCTCCTGCACCTCAGCACAAGCGATTAAGCACATACAAATTAAACTCTATTTGCACAAATATGGGGAAAATGCACATGGTTTGCATCAGGGAAAAGTTATTAAGCAGGAGAGAACAATATCAGATGAGAAAGTTGTTGAGCAGGGAGGAAGCAAAATGAGTAGGTACCTACAACTGAATATTGATTTGTGCTTAACATGTGCTGAACACTGATCATGTGCAACTATATAGCATGACACAGCCAAGCAATCGGACAACAATATAATCAAATGTGAGACTGAGCAATCAGCCTGTTATTCTGATCATTATTGTTATGCCAAAATATTGGGGACAGTCGGCTAGTTACAGTAAGTTAAACTGAACATGCTGACAGAAAAATTGATTTTCCCCACTTGGATTTACAACACACACAATGAAGCCAATGGATAATTTCAAAGAAGATGCTGAACGCTCAGATAGTTAGCCAACAAGAACAATAAGATTATACAAATTATCCCTTGCAGAGTAGGTAGATGCTTAACATTTAACATACTCAATACGTGGAGAAGAAATTATTGACAATAATCATGCAATGGAAAATATCAAAATAAAAGTGCTTTCTAGATACTAAACACAAGGTTATTTGAATTGTTACAAAACAATGCTGATCGCCGACTGCCGAACGGGGCCCAGGACATGAGCAACACCAACACTGCACTCAGCACTGCAGCGTTGTTATAAATAAAAATGAATTATGATATGCTGGCCTCATTTCAATTAAATGAAAATGAATTATTATATGAGTATTCTTTTACAAATATCACCTGTCGGCTTCACCAAACTGGATGCACCTCACCGGCCCTGAAGCTTCTGAGTTTTGTTTATCGACGGATTTATCCACGGAAAAATACACGATAGGAGTTTTGAATACAGTGCGTCACAAATGTATACGTTTGTAAGTAAGCCAAAGTTTTATACTAAAGTAATTTACTTTGTACCATATTTGAGTAAGCGCTGTAAATTTCAGAGCTTTTGTGTATGAAAATTATCTCAAATCATTTGTTTTAGATAAGTACTGAAATAAAATTTAGGAAAAAAGACTGCAATTTTCATATATGTTCAGTAGAATCGCTTATTTTTAGGAGAAAACACTAAGCATAGTACTAGAATTGTGGTAGGAATCACAAGGCTTTAATAACTATCTTTATTTGAACTTTGCAGTCTTATTTGGCCTGTTACGTCATACTTTTTGGCCAATTGATATTCGAGGTGAGGGTGGATTCTTCACTATGTTTTCAATTATTTGTTGATTGACCAATGGCGGAGCAACTCAAGGGGCCTGATTTGTGCCCATGATGTCATATAAATTCCTTCTTTAGCCGAATAGTTCTACCTTCTCACTCTTGAAAAACTGGGGATGAATGAATGACACCGCACGAGGAATCCGACAAACAGCGCGGCAATTTCAAGATAGAGGTTTGCAATTCTTGCTTGGGCTTGTCTGACCACATTTTGATTGTGTTCATAGGGTTCACGGTTTGATTAGGCAATAATATCATATCGGTAAGATTCTCCTAATTGAGTGTTCTGAAATTGAAATTTAGGTTATGTGTGCAAATGTTTTCAATTCAATTTCAGTTTACATTGCTGCATTGTGCAATCATATTGAGGTGTGGTGATATGTAAGGCATTAGATCACTGGATGTAATTGTGTTGTTATAAATATCTTAGTCAGGTTAGGTAACAGTTGGATTGATTGTACCCTAGCATAGCTTAGATAAGTTTAACATTTATGGATTGTTGCTGTGACAGTGTGGTAGTAATCTGAAATAGCTCAAGCTGAAATCGAGTTGTGGATTAGGGAGGTTGAGGTTTGATTCGGGGTGGTTGTGGTTTGCCAGGCTGTTGTCATTCCAATGCCTGTAAGGTGTTTGCACATTGGTGCACCTGCACGTAATGTCACTGGGGTGGGGGCCATGGTGTGGCAAAATTCACAGATTTAGGTGAAATGAAGGATGCCAGAGTTGCTTGTTTGATCACATATCTTGAGATATAGGAGGTTTCCAGGTCTAAAAACATGACATTTATGCTAGTATTTGTGTGTGTTTTAGCTTGACACCCTACATTTTATGACGTCTGATCGTCATCTGGGAACACTGCATAATTTTGGCATCCCTCTCCCTGACTCTCTGAATTTGGCCACACTGGTGAGTGGTGGGTGCATTACTTTTAGGTTTTCTTGATTTTTCTTCTTCTTCATAAATATGTTTTTACTGAAGCATGCATTATTCTTCTTGGTCAGTTGGTTGATGGTTCTGTCCATTGCATGCACCGCCAGGGCTATCTTCTCCTGATGACCTTCAGCTTGATGTCACTTGCTTTGCTTGTGATTATTGATGTCTGTTGATGTACCTACTTTACATTTATGTCAGTTGTCACTTGTCAGTTACAAAATATTGTTTCAAATATAAATGGCTATCTCCTAGAAAGAAGTTTGTCCCCAGGGATGTCTGTGGCCAGACCTGAGCAGTGGTGGTTCTACCTAGTATTTGATGGCCTTGGTGGTTTGCTTGACTTGAATTGGTAGTGAATGGTTAACACCAGTAATGCTGAACACATCCTTACACCAGACTTTGCATGCTACAGCTATTGACAATGTAAATAATACTGACCCACTATGGTCAACTGCTGTAACCATGGACAGGTCCTAACCTCATGCTTTTCATGTTATCAGAATGGAATGTAAACACCACAAACACACTAAACCACTGTGCATCTGTGTTGTTTGCAGTCTGCACTCTGATAGCATGAAAGGTTTAGTGTTAGGATCAAGGATGTCTCTGAAAATTGGACTTCTACCCTATAATAGCATAGAAAATCTAGGGTTGGGATGTGACTGGTGCTTTAGTTGTTGCCCTACTGGTGCTTTAGGGAGTGCACACCAACATTATCATGAAATGTCTGGTATTGTGGCACATCCTATTTTACAATATTTCACCCTATACTGAAATAATATGAATATGATGTAATTAATAGAGTAATTATGCATTAAAATTAAACCCCTACTGTATTTTTTTAAGATAACATTTTGAGAAAAAAATGTCACATGCTAGTACAATTGTAACCATCTTATCCCTTCCCATTTTCCATTGATGTCACCTCAATATGACTGTTGTAGATGTGGCAAGCCATGCAAACTGGCTATCAAGCACTAGTCACTAGATAGAAGGCCTTAACTGGCCTTAGCACTAGCCACTAGATAGAAGGAGTGATCATTGTCATTGATGGATATATTTTGGTATTACTGTTGAGTGTTGAGTGTTGTATTTTTATATTTTCTGAAATAGATAACCAGATCTGTCAATAATTACATGTTATGCTACTCACAATAGTTCGTCTATCTTTTACAACAATGCATTTGCTTGTTTCTTGATTAACACTGTGTTTTGACAGCTGAGAATCATCACATAAGCACAATGGCTATGGCACAAACTGAACAAGTCATTGCAACAGTGGAAGAAGATGAAGAGTTTGGTCCAATGATGCTGAGTAAGCTAGAGGTATGTTAAGTATGTGCTGGTCTTATAATGTGTCTGTTGAGTTTTGCAGGGGAGTGTACAATGTTCCGGTGAAACATTAATTGTTTAAAATCGTTTTACATTGTATTCATAAAATTCCAAAATTGTTCAGAACTGCTCAGTGCTCAACCCACAATTTGTCCCAACTATATTACAATGCAATGTTTAATGTGCACTATGTATTACAATGCAATGTTTAATGTGCACATGACTGTATCAGACTATTTGTGAATGCATTCTGCCTCCTTCCAGAACCATGGCATCAGTGCCACTGATGTGAAGAAGCTAATGGAGGCTGGCTTCCACACTGTGGAGTCAGTGGCTTTTGCTCCTAAGAAACAGCTGCTGGGAATTAAAGGAATCAGTGAAGCCAAGGCTGACAAAATACTAGTAAGAATATACCAATTTAGTCCCATACCAATATACCAATTTACCTATGTTTCAGATGTTCGTTTTTTTCCATGTGTTGTGACCTTGTTAACCCCTCGCCTTACGGTGGGGGGGGGGGGGCTGACGGGTGCCGGACGAAAAGTCGAATGGCAAAAAGTAAACGGATGTTAAGTAAAGGGACATTTAGTCAATAGTAAAATGTCAAAAGTCCTAAAAGTCGGCGGGTAAAAAGTAGACGTGGAAAAAGTCAACGGATGTCACTTGCTTTGTCAATTTGTTGTCAATTGACGAAAAGTCGACAGGGTAAAGAGTAAACTGTCAAAAAATCGTTCGGGAAAAAGAAGTTGACGGGCCAAAAGTAAAACGGATATAAAGTAAAATGACAAAAACTCAACAGTAAAAAAAGTCACGTGGTGAAAAGTCATCTGCCGGGAATGATCAGAGGTCGTCATCCCCGGCAGTTCCTACACGGACATAGTTAAAAATATCGCTAGGACTATACTGCCCGACGGTCCATTGGGTCAAGGTGGCATAATAAGCAAGAGCTGTAAAAGCCACACATTTTTACCATATATTGGCAGCCGTGGGCTGCATGTCACCACACGAGTAGGCGTGTGTCTAGTGTCTAACCAGCTACGAGATGCTCCATCAGCAGCGATATATTACAAGGTTAGGTCCGGTTCGACTAGGTTGGAAAAATAAGTAGAGTCCAGGCCGCTGTAAAATACTAGCTGACCTGCTGAGTTACTATTTGACTTTTAGCGTGTTGACTTTGCCATGCTGACTTTACCTTTACGAATTTTTGCCTTTCGACTTTTTTCCATACGACTTTTATCCATACGACTTTTTCTATACTTTTTACCTTTTCTCCATATTTTGACTTTTATCTATACGGCTTTGTACTATTCGATTTTAGCGTGTTGACTTATTACCTTTTCGACTTTTTATTTTGCGACTTTTAGTGATGTCGACTTTTTACCCTTTGACTTTTCGTCCCTTGTCTTTCCGTCCATTTACTTTTTATCTTTTGACTTTTTACCATGGAATCGGGCCTGATAGCCCCCCCCCGCCCTGAGGTTGTATGCAATAACTTTCTACGCATGCGGTGCATTTTGCTGAAATCAATCAAATCAGTCAATCAATTTGTAAAAATTAGATCGGCTTATAAGCGACGTGTAGTTTGCGCAGGCGAGTAATTGGGCATTGTCCCATTCAATAACTGTATTAAACTCTTGATCATTGCGAGATGTTATGATGCATTTTGCTGAAATTCTCAGCAGCTGAGTTTACAACAATTAAACGCATGCCGTCAAAAATTCGTTGAAATTTGTTCAGTCATTTGGGAGATAATGACGTTTTAGTGACGTCATGCTTGTGGAAAAACTATAAATATTTGAAAAATCGTCGAAAATAGAGCTTTGCAGCAAATTGCAAACAGAAAACGATTAAGTTCGTAAATGGCATTTTATTGAAATGTCAAACTCGGATTTCCGAAGTTTTGGATTTTTGACCCCTAAAAACTTAAAAAACATCATATTGTTTTGGAAAAAAATCACTTCTAAATCGAAATTTGCAAAGCAATTTATATATTTTTGATTGAGTCATGGCTCCCTAAGTGTAAGAAACTCATGCCGTCATTTTTGTAATCACTTTTTTGTTTTTTTTACCAGATGCGAACAAATTTTGTATTCGCCTGTATTTCTTAGATTGGTATAGGAACATGCCGTTTTATTTGCATTGATCAATTTCCAAATTTGAGATTTTCTGACAACAAAATCGTTATTCTGGACGTGATCGAGTCTAGGTCATTCACTTGACCTGGAAGGTCACCCGTTGACCTGGAACCTAAAAATTGCATACCGTTAGATTCCTCATATAACAGACAACATGCCGGCTCTTACCGCGTTGCTCTATGTTGCTTGGTTTTGAAGTAAACAGGGGGCTGTCAGGCCACTCACCCCCCTCGTACGACGAAGGTGAGGAATGGAACGGAGGTAAGGCGAGGGTTAATTTTCATAAATATCTACTTTAACAATTACTTTATGTAAAGCATACCTTTATATCAGGGCTGCGGAGTCGTTGATGTTGGCAGGAGTCGGAGTCGTTGATGTTGGCCGGAGTCGGAGTCGGTGAAATTTTGCCGACTCCGACTCCGGCGTCAGTTGTGGGCAGCGTATGGGCAAGGTACTTTCCATGTGCGTTGTATAGGATTTTGAGTGGACCTCCTGTGGCGATGACTTAAAAAGTTAATGCCCCTTCAATTTGCCTGACTTCGATTTTGTTTGTATTTACTGATTTTTAATAATGAGATTTGGACAACAATAAACTAGATCGAACCCAGGTTGTATCGTCGGATACAAATTCAGAGTACCAACGATCATTTTACCAACGATCAGATAAATCAATTTGTAAAAATCAGATCGGCTTATAAGCGACGTGTAGTTTGCCGCAGGCGAGTTAGGCATTGTCCCATTAAATAACTGTATTGAACTCTTGATCATTGCGTGATGTTATGAATCATGATGATAGTGTCACAAGACCTCAATGTTTTGGCTTCACTAATTATAAAATAGAAAGTGGTAAAATAACTATATTTTTCATTTAACGTCTGTTCCATCAAAAGAGCGCATATCTTGTTTTTTCTTGAAGCGGATAACTTTTTTGCAGGTGATTACTTTTAATATCTGCTGACAAAGCTTCGCCTTGGTAGGGGTCATTTGGACCCCCACCAAACCGAAGGTTTTTGATAATATCAGGAAAACAACAGCGCGCAGCGGCGATAAATTTAGCATAACTCTTAGGGAACCAATTACCCACATTCATGGGTGGATCCAGAACGGTTGGTTTTGGTCAGTTTTAGGGGGCAAATCCCAAAAAGTATCGTTCAATTCTGAAAATTAATTGGATTGTCAAGGCGTGTCTCCCCACATGCAGTATGATCTACCTGGGTCACTAAATGACCTTGACCAAAGGTAAATTGTTTAACTTGGCCCAATCCGACCATCGTGATTGTGGGCTCGAAGCGTCTTGACAAGACAAACAGAACAACGTTGATACTATTATCCCATCTTAATTAGTTGAGTTATCCACGAAAACTTTCTGGAAGAGAACACCAACGTGATCTTTGGTGACCTCTTGAGCCTGAACTATTGACATGAGTTAAAGTTTGAGGGCACTGAGGGCGATTGCATTTTTCAAGAGTTTCCATTTTTGCTCCTAGCTATTATAGTTTCCGAGATATTCGTGGTTTTCTGAAGCAAAGTTCTAACATTGGAAATAATTTCATTTGATAACCTCTAGTGACCTAACAATTGACATGAGGGCCCCCCCCCCCCCTAAAAAAAACGAAATGGTTAGATTGGTCTTGTTGAGAGCTTTCTTCGCCTTTTTCGGAGTGTTCCTACCCAGCTAACAATTTGACGTCGCTACGTTGTAACAAGGCTTGCAACACAACTATACAACGTTGTGATGAATGTAATTTTGTAGACTCCCAAGGAACGTTGTCAAAACGTTACCTTGTGTCGCTCACAAAACGTTGAAACAACGTTGCTACAACGTTACTTTTGACAATCATAGCTAACGTGACTTACATGGTTGATCATTAATCTTAGTAAGATGGTGAGTATGCTCAATTTAGATAATTGTATCACATGCTAACCAAGTTACTAACACAAAGTTGTGACATCGTAACGATACAACGTTGCCGTTACGTTTAACAGCGACGCTTATACAATTTTGTATTCACAACATTCACGACGTTGTCGCAACGTCATTAAAACGTAAAATTCCAACTTGATTTTTCACAACGTTGTTACAACGGTATCTGTTACCTGGGTAGCTCTTTTCGTTTTCGAGTTAGTGGGGTCGTTTTGATCCCCCATTGAGGCGACGTAGTTTTAGAGGACCACCCGGGCGCGGATCAAAGGTCGGAGTCGATCCCGGAGTCGGAATCGACTCCGGAGGGTCGGAGTCGGAATCGGAATCGTAGTCGGAGTCACCTGAAGACTGATCGACTCCGCAGTTTATATAGTCCAGTTTGTATTATACACAATCATCTTACATGCATTACATTTCCCATTTCTTCATCGTCCCATCTTATCTCCCACAGTCTGAACTGGTTTTCTTTGTCATAAGGCATGGACTGGACATGACCTCATCTATGGACGCGACAGTGGACAGTAGCTACACATAGCGACATAAAACCATCGCTTTGATCAACACCCCCCATTCCGCGCTGTCGTGTGTTACATCTGTGTTTACGTGTCCGTTCTCAGGTGGAGGCCGCCAAGCTGGTGCCGATGGGCTTCACAACGGCGACCGAGTTCCACCAGAAGCGCTCGGAGATCATCCAGATCACGACCGGCTCCAAGGAGCTGGACAAGCTGCTTGGTGGCGGTATCGAGACTGGCTCCATCACAGAGATGTTCGGCGAGTTCCGCACCGGTTAGTACAGGGGGAAGACGGGCGGGCGGGCGGTGTTGACGGGGCGGGGAGGGGGGAGACATGGCTTAGTGTCGAATTGGCGAATCGGGAAGAAATGTGTTTGGTGTTAGACCAAGCCTGCCTAATGCCTTTTGTGCTGTGTTAGTCGGTAAATATTGTATATAAATTGGTTGCAGAATGCAGTGGCTGGTTACCAGTGTTATGTACTCAGCAGGGAACGTTATGCTGCTGTCCAGTGCTTCCGCATTCCTCCGCATTCCCTGGCTACTCCTGGTTGTCACGCCGCTGTGTTCACCCACCTGACACGGGCCGTCTCCCCTCCTCACCTGACACGGGCCGTCTCCCCTCCTCACCTGACACGGGCCGTCTCCCCTCTCACCTACACGGCCTCTCCCCTCCTCCCTGACACGGGCCGTCCCTCCCTCCTCACCTGACACGGGCCGTCTCCTCCTCCCTGACCACGGCGCCGGTCTCTCTCCTCACCTGACATCGGGCCCGTCTCCTCCTCCTCTGACACGGGCCGTCCCCACCTCACCTGACACGGGCCGTCTCCCCACCCTACTGAACTGCGGGCCGTCTCCCTCCTCACCTGACACGGGCCGTCTCCCACCTCACTGACCACGGGCCGTCTCACCTCCTCAGCTGACACGGGCCCGTCTCCCTCCTCACCTATCACGGGCCGTCTCCCTCCTCACTGAACACGGCGCCGTCTCCCTCGCGTCACCTGACGTGGCCGTCTCCCACCCCCTGACCGGG
This sequence comes from Semibalanus balanoides, assembly GCA_014673585.1. Lineage (NCBI taxonomy): Eukaryota > Metazoa > Arthropoda > Thecostraca > Balanomorpha > Balanidae > Semibalanus > Semibalanus balanoides. Next base: position 46,449 of record VOPJ01013460.1, read on the forward strand.
CCCGTCTCCCCTTCCTCACCTGACACGGCCGTCCCCCCCTCACGCTGACACAGGCCGATCTCCCCTCCCTCCCCTGCACGGGCCGTCTCCCCTTCCTCACCTGAACGGGCCGTCTCCCCTCCTCACCGGACAGGGCCGTCCTCCCTCCTCCACCTGACACGGGCCGTCTCGCCCTCCATCACCTGACACGGCGCCGTGAGCTCCCTCCTCACCTGACGCGGGCCGTCATCCGCCTCATCACCTGACGCGGGCCCGTCTCCCTCCTCACTGACATCGGGCGTTCCCCTCCTCAGCCTGACGCGGGCCGTCTCCCCTCACATGACCCGGGCGTCTCCCTCCTCACCTTGCACGCCGTTCCCCTCACCTGACACGGGCGTCTCCCCTCCTTCACCTTGATACACGGGCCCGTCCCTCTCCTCCTCCCTGATCGCGGGCCGTCTCCCCTCCTCACCTGACACGGGCCGTCTCCCCTCCTCACTGACACGGGCCGTCTCCCCTCCTCACCTGAGCGGGCCGTCCCGTTCCTCCTCACCTGACGCCGGGACGTCTCCCCTCTACCTGACTCGCCGTCTCCCTCCTCCCTGACGCGGGCCGTCTCCCTCCTCACCTGAACACGGGTCCGCTCCCCTCCTCACCTGAACGGGCCGTTCCTCCTCACCTGACACGGGCCGTCTCCCTCCTCACGCTGACGCGGGCGTCTCCCTCCTCACCTGAAACACGGGCGTCCCCTCCTCAACTGACACGGGCGCCCCACCTCACCTGACGCGGGCCGTCTCCTCCTCACCTGACCGGGCCGTCTCCCCCTCCTCACCTGACACGGCGTCTCCCGCTCCTCACTTGACGCGGGCCGTCTCCCTCCACTGACACGGGGCCGTCTCCCCACTCACCTGACACGGCCGCTCCCCACCATCACCTGACACGGGCGTCTCCCCACCTCACTCTGACGCGGCGCTCCCACTCACTGGACGCGGCCGTCTCCCCATCCTCACTGACACGGCCGTCCCCCACTCAACCTGACACGGGCCCCGTCTCCCCTCCTCACTACGCGGGCCGTCTCCCTCTCAACCTGACGCGGGCCGCTCCACCTCCTCATGACGCTGGGCCGTCCCCCTCCTCAATGACGTGGGCCTCTCCCCTCTCACCGTCGGCAGGTAAGACGCAGCTGTGCCACACGCTGGCCGTCACCTGCCAGCTGCCGGTGGACATGGGCGGCGGCGAGGGCAAGTGTCTCTACGTGGACACGGAGGGCACCTTCCGCCCGGAGCGGCTGCTGGCTGTGGCCGAACGGTACGGCCTCAGCGGCTCCGACGTGCTCGACAACGTGGCCTACGCCCGCGCCTACAACTCGGACCACCAGACGCAGCTGCTCATCCAGGCCTCGGCTATGATGGCGGAGTCCAGGTGAGCGGGGAGGGACGGCACGAACGGCAGCGGCCGGGCAGTCTGGTGTGAGTCCAGGTGGAGATACGGAGGTTAAAGTGACCGTGCAGTCCCTTTGGTGATCTCTGGCGACGCTTGATGACTTAGTCTGGTGACACGCCTTTGACATGTCAGTTTATTGAACCTTTGGCGAAATTTACGATTTTTGTTTTATGCCCTATGGTTCCAGTTCACAAATGATAGTCGCGATAGTCCGTGCCGCTATTTATCGTCGTGATTAGTAATTCGTTCGTGTCAATCTATGTATCCCGTGGCGACCGGTTCGGGATGGGCTCCCGACTTAGCCGTAGCCTAACAGCAGCGCCAATGCGACTCGACAATATCCCCTGTAATTGGATGAATGGCATGCAGCTGTGGAGTGGCATTAATACACAAAATAAATTTATCAGTTTGTGTGCTTATTACGAGCGATCGCGAAGCGCTCGCTCGTCCTTCCGTGGTATATGGGAAAAATCGGAATATGAGGGACCCGACCCGTGGCGAGTCGGCGACACTTTTGAGAAGCCTATATATCTGCAACCGCATATCTGATTGACAAGCGGTCTTCTTTCCTGAGTAGCCCCAACCAACCTACCCTGTTTGAGACCAGTGCTGACTCATGTGGGTGACTACTAACTAGTGACTACCACTGCGCGTGGCGCGTGCCGCGTGAGGGGCATTTAAAATGTTTTCTTGCAAAAACTTCGTAACCGCTGGGCAAATTGAGTGTTAATTTTATGTGTTTACTGTTTGGTGACCCCTCAGTCGCCACTTCCCCACAACCCAGGGATGGGATGACTCTGCGCGTGCGCACGTGCACACCCCTATTCTATATCTCAGGATCGGCTGAGCCGATTTTGTTCAAATTTTGTGTGATTAGGAACCTCTCAGCCGTTAGTTTTCCACGAGTCAGGGATGGGGTGCCACTGCACGTGCGCACGTGCACACCCCTATTTAATATATCGGGAACGGCTTAGCCGATTGTGTTCAAATTGGGTGTGTGGGTACTGTTTAGGAACCTCATAGCCGCCGCCTTTTAACAAGTCAGGGGTAGCTCTGCACGTGCGCACGTGCACACCTCTATGCTATATCTCAGGAACGGCTGAGCCGATTGTGCTTTGGTGTGTGGTTAGGGACCTCTCAGCCGCCACTTGCCCACCAGTCAGGTGTGGGTGCCTCTGCACGTGCGCAGTGCGCACGTGTGCATCGTTTTTTTTCTCTCTCAGAAGCTACTTGTTCGATCGAGCTGAAATTCACCATACATTTCCTTTGCGCTCGCTCGTTCATCGCCAACTACTACGGCGCCTTACTGATTATACTCAATGGGTCCTATATCCGCTGACAACGCCGGCTGACCCCTGCTGACCCACTGACTCACCGCTAACCCCTGCTGACCCCTGCTGACCCCACTGACCCCACTGACCTTGCATCCCGGCCAGGTACTCTCTGCTGATCTGCGACAGCGCCACCTCTCTGTACCGCACCGACTACAGCGGGCGCGGCGAGCTGGCCGCGCGCCAGATGCACCTCGCGCGCTTCCTGCGCATGCTGCTGAGGCTGGCCGACGAGTTCGGCATCGCCGTCGTCATCACCAACCAGGTGGTGGCCCAGGTGGACGGCGCCGCCATGTTCGCCGCCGATCCCAAGAAGCCCATCGGAGGCAACATCATGGCACACGCGTCCACCACCAGGTAGCCAGGGCGTAACGGGGATGGGGAGGTCAGCGGGGCGGGCTGGGTGGGCAATCATTGAGCGTAGGAGCTCAGGTTACTCGGTATCGCATAATTTATTTTAGGCCTGTTTTGGAAATGTACGGGAATATCCTCACGTCCAGCAACNTCAGAAAAAAATACTCTTTCTCTGACACATAACATTTCCAATATTTTGGTGACCTGCATATACTCCATTCTTTCGTTTGACGTTGTAGTGTACGCATATAGTTTTGTCAAAGTTTAATAATGTACGTCCTTCTGTCTTGAATCGGCGCGATGTATGTCTATTATTGACAATGTGAAAATAAGTTGTATTTCAAAATATATTCAAATCGTGTTTGAAAAAAAATCAAAGGTGTTTGAACTATTTCCTTTAATCGAAAACATCACGAAACTACAACATATTTATTTCTGGTCCAAATATTTTCTTCTTGACTATTGCAACTTCACAAATACTGAGCTGAATTGACGCAAAATTGATTCAGGAATTCAGGAATATTTAAGACTAGATTCGAAAGCACGCTTCTTCCAAGTCATCAAAAAATCATATTTAGGAAGGTTCTAGGCTAGAGTTCTACACGGCTGTACTTTTCCTCAGCCGAGCCACTTCGCAGCCAGAGCACCACAGCCGCAGCCACCTGCAGCCAAGGCAAAATGTTAGCAGCCAGCCATCAGCCAACCGCGCCATTTTCCCAAACTTATACGTGTGCTAATTTTCAGAAAAAAATGGTGTACAAATCAACTGTAAAGTTTAAATCACGTGGAATAGTGTGGGACATCATAATTCCTGCTCTACTGTTAATTCTGCCTGGTGCTGCAAAAAGGTTAACAAGCCACTACCAATAAAGCAGAAGTGATAACACCATAATGGTACCATAACAAGTTAAAAACTATAAGTGGCCAAAAACCGCAACCCCATAGCAAGGACGCAGGAGCCGGGGGGAGAGGGGGCAGCTTCCCCATCAACATTTTCAGATTTAAACATTACGCCTATGGCATTGCATGGAAAGAATCGGCTTCATAATACCTACTCCCCAACTTTCGGAAGATTCTGGTTCCCCTGCCCCATAAAATTGTGAAATATTTGCAGACTTTTCTTCATATAGATGATTCCATTTGTCAATTGCCACCTTTCAACATTTTAATTCGACTTCGAAGTCAGAAGACAGTGTGAGTGGACACTGCACATTGGAGTCAATTTGATGTAAATAGGGATTTTAGTCAGCGCTCAGTTAATCACATAACCTGCCTAACTTGTTTAATCATAGAATACAAATACAGGTTACAAAGGTCGAGCTAAGCTCAAACCAGAATGAGACACTGAATAATGACATTACTGTTGCAGAGTGAGAGACTAGTATGGTTATCTCTGATCAGGTATACCTATCCAACAGCCAGCCATGGCTTCGTTAGTCATCATTCTCCACCAGGTTTCGTTTCGTGACTTGCAGATGCAGCAAAGGTATTAAGGTAGTAGAACTATGCACATCCCATTTGTCTAGGAAAAGTATACGAAAATTAGAGTACCTAACTGGATGTGATGTATGTGCCGATACAAACAATAACAGTCAAGACTTGGCCTATGTCTGCTTCGTTACGTTTATATTTAGCCCATAGTATATATATTATTATAATAGCCTTGTGCAAGGCATGTTACTAGGCGGAAAACGTTCTTCGATTGCAATATGGAAGCCCAGGTAGAAGTCCAAGCCAGTGAGTCCAAGTAAAGGATTGTCAAGATAAACTTCTTGAGTGCGTTCGGAGAGCAAGAATGGACCAAAGGTAGTAAAAATGGACCAAAAGTAGTAGAACCAATAGAACCAATAGAACCAAAGGTAGTAGAATGGACCAAATGTAAAATTATTGAGTGCGTTCGGAGAGCAAGAATGGACCAAAGGTAGTAAAAATGGAACAAAGGTAGTAGAACCAATATAACCAAAGGTAGTAGAATGGACCAAAGGTAGAATGGACCAAATATTGGTCCATTCTAAGGAGACCAAATTAGACCAAAACCACATTGTCCCCAATAAGGCGCTAGACGCAACCCTTTCCGAACGGCCAATCGCGAAAGATTCCACGCCATGCGTGAAAAAATGACCTCTCCGAACGCACACACGCCGCTTATAAGCGTCGAAATTGTCGTAAGCTGAAACTCATTCAGGGCTTATTCGCTTGCAGAAGCTGGATTTTTCGCAGCATCTGGCCGCCAGGGACCGGTATGAGCCAGGGTACTTTTATGTTGCAAACTAATTGTTATTAATGTATTTACTTACAAATGAAAAAAAATATATGTTAAGAAACAAATTGTAAATCAATAAACTGTTATTATATGCTTGCAACGTCAAAACTCACCGACTCACTAGCGTTCTCTGGCGGCAAACTAATGCGAATTATCCAGTTGTTAGTGCTCGCCCTTAGCCTTGACTCCACGTGCCCCTTACTTCACAACATAACAATTTCACGTGGATCATTCGTTGAAAAGGCGAAATTTGAATTGTGATTGTGCATACCATATTTAATTTAGGAATACTCTGCAGTACTCTTTTTTACAGTAAGGAAATATGATTGAAGACAAGTTGCATCAGGATATTCCTGATTAGGTGATAGACCGGTACAGCTTGCCGCCAATGATTTGATATTGATTGTTTTTATTGGATAAAGTCTAATTTGTGGAGCCACTATGAACTTGAGGTGCTCCTCGCCTGTCACCTTCTCAATCGATGTTGATGTCGATAGTCAGCTGACTATATCTTTATTTCAGTGAAGGTTAGCTCATGCCGGCCATACCAACGTTTGTCCCACTGTTTTATTGTCACAAAACTTAAATATTGAGTAATGTGATGTAAGAAGTGTTAAGCCTTAACTAACCAGTAGATTTCCCATATACATTTAATATCCTTAGTTCCCCCTTATTCACTTTCCGAAATTAAAAGCCGCCTTGCAAATTTGACTATAATTAAGTGTTTGACGTTTGTGTTGCTTCGCAATAAGCAATTCTCCGCAATATGCAATGTGCTAAGTAGAATGATTATCTGTGACATTGTTATGTATTGGGTATATTATATGCTGTAATTGTGTGTCCGGAACCACTACAGCAACAATTGAGTTATATTTAAAGGAACTGTTGTTTTGTAATACGATTTAAAAATTCAATCTGGACTACGGCCATACAGCCGCACCATGGCCGCGTCTGTAGATTATTCGGTCCACTCCGCCCCATTAGTCATAAGGTGCGGCTATCCGTGCGGCTATCCGCCCCATGTAGAACTCTATTCTAGGCACATTGACTAGGGAATATTTCCAGTCTAGACTATCCCAATTCACTCTACACCTCTTTCATCCTAACTATGTGTTTAGTTCCTGCAAGTAATTTCTCCCTTTCCAGGAACGCAGTAGTGTCATTATAAGTTGGGAGAAACAGTACAACTTCTATTTGGTTAAATAATAAAAAAACATGCCCCTAAGTAACCTTTCTGGAAAATCAGTATCTTCCCTGATATCGTTGAACTTTGAGTTTTATGAAAATTGTATTTTTAACTAAATAATAAGAGTTTATATTCATAGCAAAAATGGGGCTCATGTCCCCTGACGCTCGGCCCTATCCCGTCTGTTCTTACGCCTATACCATTCTCATATCTTTTCTTCCCAACTAGTACTACACTTGGCGCAGACTCACTCTGAGCGTCACCAGCATTCACCCCACTTGAACTGCTTCTCCGAATGCGTGGAAACTCCGCCGGTTTTTCCGATTGCACTATCCCGCCACAGTGACCAAAGCATCAGCCGTCTCCACGGCAGCTTCCTGCGACATGCGACAATCCTGTACAAACACAGAGCGTACTGTCCGGCCGCCAGCCAGAGAGGGGGAGGGGAGGGAAGAGGCGGGGCCTGTTTATGTGACTCAGACGACTCAGTATATAGCGGACGGCACGGAACAGCTCCTCAGTTCACTACGAGCACCGCTCCGCACACCCCAGCCCCCAGCCAGCCCGCTGCCGACTACTCAGCACGATGCGAGCCACCCTGCTGCTCCTGCTGGCCTCAGCCGCGCTGTTGTCCAGCTGCGCTGCCCAGAACCCAGCTGACTGTGACCTCAGCGACCCAGACGGGCTGAGCCGGTGCATCAAGCAGCTGCTCGTCGACTCACGCTCCAAGGTCGCCGCAGAGGCCGACCCGCTCAGTCTGCCCGACCACAACGACGGCGACCTGAGTGCATCCAACATCGTCATCAAGGGCATCGCCGGCTACAGCGTCGATGCTCTGTCTGTGACGTTCCCTGATGCCCAGAAGATCGCCGTCACCGCCACCATCGCCTGGCCGCACCTCAGGGGAGACCTCGACGTCAGGGTGCGCAAGTGCAAGAAGATCCTGTGGAAGAGGCGCTGTGCCACGGCGCGCGCCAGACCTGACGTCATCGTCGGTCGCACCGTCGGCACGCTGACCACAACCCTGAACGTCGACGTCGGCGCTGACGGGAAAATCACGGTGAGAGCCACCGGCACCAACGTCTCCCTCAACCTGGCCAGCATCAGGGTCAAGGCCAACGTGCGCGGCGCCCTCGGCTTCATCAACAGGATAATCGGAGACCCTGCCAGCAGGATCACCAGCAAGCTGGCCAACAAGTGGTGGCGCAACAACAAGGGCAAGATCGAGACCAAGGCCAAGGACGCCCTGGACAAGGCAGTCAGGGAGAAGGTGGCGGTCCAACTCAGCCGGCTGCTGAAGCTCTGAGCTGCTGAACCTATGAGCTGCTGGAACTCTGAGCTGCTAAAGCTATGAGATTTTGAATAAACGAAATGCGGTTCTCTGTCCTGAGGTAAAGCGTTTTTCTTGCCAGTTCTGTGTTTGTTTTGTTTTTTTACATGTAACTGAATGCGTTTCAAGTTAGCACGTTATGTATCGTTCACAGTGATGTTGCAGGGATGCTGTGGCATTTGAGTAGCGTAAGCGTCATTTTCGCTCATGAGATAGCCAGTGATGTTCTTGCTTAGGTAACGGGAACCAAGTGATTTTTACCAGGATGATTGCAGTCATGCCGCACAAGCTTTAAATGGAGATGCTGCGCACGTGTGTTATGCAGTGTTGTATTGGAATAAAGTTGGACTACGCATATTTGGGTGTTGAACACGCGCAATGAACGTGGAAAGCCGTAATGAAATCATTGAAATAGCGAAATTGCCAAGCGCCTGCAAACCAGTGGAGTTGGGTTGTAGCATCAGTGTTGTTGTTGTTGTTGTTGTAAGGGTAGCTGAAAGCTTTGCCGTGGCCTCTCATTTAACTTGTCGCATATTAATGAAAGCAGTTCACCTTTATAGAAACGGCAGAGAAGCTCAGAAATGATTGAGAGAAGCTAGAAATTACTTATCTTGGTTACTAGAAAGTCATACAAATATATATTTACGAGGAAAACACAAATTAAATAATGTCAGTTGTTTGGTTATATTGCATACCCTTTTTCCTCAGAATGAATGCGAAATCAGAATTCGTATAAGAACCACGATATGACGTCATAAACGTCATTGATTTAAGAGGGATCGTGGCGCATACGAGACAGTACTTGCCTAAGTACTTGTTGAAGATGCGAGGAAATACAACGCTTTTATAACCACCACAATACTTACTCTAATTAGGTATTCGTCACTATCAATAAAACAATTTGCACCTTTATGTGGCTCTCAAATATTTTGTTTTTCTGTTTCTCACAAGATCGTTGCGTTGCGGAGATTAATTTGAAGTTTAATCACGCGCTTATTCTGCGCCGTTATTGATTTGTGTTTATCCACGGAGAAGTTGCCGTGGCTTGTCTATGGACGTTGAAAGTTGTGTTTAGTTGTGTCAAATATTTCAACTTAGCCTATACCATGTATACATTTACGATAAATTATCAGTGTATTCCTTTCCATAATCAGTGCAGTAACACGGGAGTTATTCCTGAAACCCATGCACGTAAGCAAGCAAGCAAGATGAAGACGCATTTCGGCTCATCTGTATTTGTATTTGTATTTTTTGCACAACACATCAACGACACTGTGGCTTTCCATGGTTGCAAGTCAGTGATGAGTGATGTATGACTAGGTACGTCTAAAAATTTCGCTAAGAATGTTGCTAAGAATAACGTTGTATAGACGATTTAACACGCGCCCTGGAGGGCCTCTGAGAATAACACGCCCTGGAGGGGGGCGGATCTCGCTCCCCTATGATCTAAAAAATAACGCAACGTAGCGACAATCGGAAAACGCAGTTAAGTAGATCTCGACAAGGTCTATCGAAAGTTCTTCTGTCTTTTTAGAGGTCAGGTCAATATCAAGGTCACTAGAGGTCATCAAAGGTCATATTTTCCAGATTTTGGACTTTGCTCCAGATACCCCAATTATCTCCAAAACTATGATAGCTAAGAGAAAACGCAATACAGCAATCGAAAGCTCTTGAAATTTGTAATTGACCTAATTGTCCTCCACATTGAGCTCAGGTGAGTATTTTAGGTCCAAAGGTCATTGAAGGTCAAAAAGGATACATTTTGCAGGAAAAGTGTTTTGCTAATAACTTGTAACTAGCGGCAATAAAGCAATTATGTTGACGTCATAATGTTTGTCTTGTGAAAGCACTTTGAAAAACACTGTTTTTACAGGTGAGGTAAATTTCTTAATTTGACCTCAGGTGAAGGTCAAGTGGTGACCAAAGAAGGTCAAGTTGCATATTGAAAGACATGTAACGACGAGAAAAACACATTGGTACCATTTTCACGTCTCTATCTTCATTATGTCGAGAGTTATTGACAAATCAGTATTGGTGATCACAAAATTTAGCTGACCTTAGGTCACCGATTTCAGAAATCCGAGATTAACAATTGGTAGGTATTTATGATCTTATGACATCCTGAAAGTAATAACTCGATCGTTCGAGAACTGTGTCTACAAACGACCAAACACGTTTTGTAAGTAAGGTCATGACGTGACTTCGTCTGGTGACCTGACCTGAGATGACCTGAGACCAAGAACTTGACATAATGTGGCTAGTTCATTTTCCAACAGGTATGCAAAAAACGGCGGCGCTGCGCGCCGCCATTTTTCCGCTATCGTCGAAAAAAGGAGGGGTGGGCGGATTTAGCACCCCCTCCAGGGCGCGTTTTAAGCATCAAAATCACGATAATGCCTCACAAAAATTATTTTTGCAATTTAGGGACAGAGGTTCCGAAGCAATATAATCTTGTCCAGTTCAGCACTATATGTTTCTATCAAACACTTTCCGAGAGTCTTACCTCATTTGTACGTCATAATCATGCGTCAAATCAGCCCAAATAAGAAAATCAGCGAATGGAGTTACCGAGTATTCCCATCTTCGACTTTTAGGACTGAATATGAATTAATTAACCTTCGTCCCACTGTGGGTGGGGTCGTTTGAACAACCCCTCTCCAGTTTTATCAAGATAACGAAAAGACGGAGGCGTGTAGTGCCGCCAAATTTGGCATAACTAATCATTGATCCTTTCCGCACATTTTGCGAAAATTCAAGTTTCGTATTCGGGTTAGGTCAGTGTTCACCAGGTCAGGTCAAGCGACCCCACCTACCAAAAGTTATGCCGCCGTGCCTAGATCACAGTTTCTAACGGATCGTTATCAAACTTTTAGGATTAACATCATCATCCAGTATTAAACAAAATGTGTATTTTGGATTTTGATAACGGGTGACCTGAAGTTCGGGTCAATTTTGTGACCTCCCATTTATAAGTCAATGAAAAATATTCAAATTGCTTTATTTTTCGACGAACAACCAATTCCTCTGGACAATGTTATAATTAGATATTATGTATGATCAAGTGGCAGGTTTTGCTCAGGGACCCTTACGGGGTCATCTGAGGTCATCCAAGGTCACCAACACCTTTGATCGTCAATAATTATAAACATAATGAAGATAGAGAAGTGCAACTTTGACCAATGTTTTTGTATCGTCAGGACACATCTCCTGATATGCAACATGACCTACTTGGGTCACCAATTGACCTTGACCTGAGGTCATTTTTTAAGTTGGTCTAACTTAATCAAATTTAACATATGTCAAAGCACCTTGAAGAGACAAACACGATGGCGTAAACAGTATTGTGTTATAGTTTTTAGGTAAGTAGTTTTTTTGAAAGTTTGTTTTGCCAAATTAGTTTAGGCTCTAGAGGTCATTAAAGTCAAAATGCTGATTTTTGGCAAAACAAACTTTTAAAAAAACTTCTTACCTAAAAACGATAACGCAATACTGTTAACGCCATCGTGTTTTTCTCTTCAATGTGCTTTGGCATATGTTAAATTTGATTAGGTTAGGTAAACTTAAAAAATGACCTCAGGTCAAGGTCAATTGGTGACCCAAGTAGGTCATGTTGCATATCAGGAGATGTGTCTTGACGAGACAAGCACATTGGTCACAAGTTGCACTTCCTCTATCTGCATTATGTCTTATAATTATTGACGATCAAAGGTGTTGGTGACCTCGGATGACCTCAGATGACTCCGTGTATGGGTCCCTTGATCAAAAACCTGCACTTGGATCATACATAATATCCTATGATAACATGATCCAGAAGAAAATGCACTGATATCATCGAAAAGAAAGCATTTGAATATTTCTCAATTGACTTATAATGGGAGGTAACAAAATTGGCCCGACCTCCGGTCACCGATATACAAAATCAGAGATACACATTTTCAGATACTGATGGCTATATGCAATCCTAAAAGTTTGATATCGATCCCTTAGAAACTGTGGTCATGGCACGGCGGGCAAACTTTTTGGTAGGTGGGGGGTCCACTTGACCCTGACCTGGTGACCTGACCTACCCGATACGAAACTTGAATTTTCGCAAAATGTGCGGAAAGGATCATGATTAGTTATGCCACAATTTGGCGGCGCTACGCGCCGCCGTCTTTTCGTTATCTTTATAAAACAGGAGAGGGGGTGTTCAAACGACCCCCCACAGTGGGACGAAGGTTAATTAATTCATATTCAGTCCTAAAAGTCGGAGATGGGAATACTCGGTAACTCCATTCGCTGATTGTCTGATTTGGGCTGATTTGACGCATGATTATGACGTGCAAATGAGGTAAGACTCTCGGGAAGTGTTTGATAGAAACATATAGTTCTGAACTGGACAAGATTATATTGCTTTTTTCCTCATTCCTTTTCCTCATTTCCTCATTCCCTAATTTGCAAAAATAAACTTTGTGAGGCATTATCGTGATTTCGATGCCTAACACGCGCCCTGGAGGAGGGGCTAAATCCGCCCACCCCTCCTTTTTTTCGACGATAGCGGAAAAATGGCGGCGCGCAGCGCCGCCGTTTTTGGCATATCTGTTGGAAAATTAACTACCCACATTATGTCAAATTCTTGGTTTCGGGTGATCTCAGGTCAGGTCACCAGACGAGGTCACGTCATGACCTCACCTACAAAAGGTGTTTGGTCGTTTGTAGACACAGTTCTCGAACGATCGATTTATTACTTTCAGGACGTTATAATATCATGATTACCTACCAATTGTTTTTCTCGGATTTCTGAAATCGGTGACCTAAGGTCAGGTCAATTTTGTGATCACCAATACTGATTTCTCAATAACTCTCGACATAATGAAGATAGAGACGTGAAAATGGTACCAATGTGTTTGTCTCGTCCATACATGATACATCTCGTCACACATATGACAATATGCAACTTGACCTACTTTGGTCACCACTTGACCTTGACCTGAGGTCAAATTAAGAAATTGACCTCACCTATAAAAACAGTATCATTCAAAGCGCCTCCACAAGACAAACATTATGACGTCAAAATAATTGCTTTATTGACGCTAGTTAAGAAGTTATTAGCAGCACACTTTTCTGCCAAAATGTATCTTTTTTGACCTTCAATGACCTCTGGAGCCTAAAATACTCACCTAAGCTTAATTTGGAGGAAAACTAGGTCAATAACAAATTTCAAGAGCTTTCGATTTCTGTACTGCGTTTTCTCTTAGCTATTATAGTTTTTGAGATAATTGGGGGTATCTGGAGCAAAGTTCAAAATCTAGAAAATATGACCTTTGATGACCTCTAGTGACCTTGATATTGACCTGACCTAAAAAAGGACCGAAGTACTTTCGATAGACATTGTCGCGATATATTTAACTGCGTTTTCCGATTGTCGCTACATTGCGTGTTTTTTTAGATCATAGGGGGGAGCGAGATCCGCCCCCCTCCAGGGCGTGTTATTCTCAGAGGCCCTCCAGGGCGCGTGTTAAATCGTCTATACGACGTTATTCCTAGCAACATTCTTAGCAAATTTTGAGACGTACCTAGTCATACTGATGGGCCGAAATCCATCTTAATCTTGCTTGCTTGCTTACGTGCATGGGTTTCAGGAATAGCTCCCGTGTTACTGCACTGATTATGGAAAAGAATACACTGATAATTTGTAGTAAATGTATTCATGGTATAGGCTAAGTTGAAATATTTGACACAACTAAACACAACTTTCAACGTCCATAGACAAGCCCGGAACTTCTCCGTGGATAAACACAAATAATAAACGGCGCAGAATAAGCGAGTGATTAACTTCAAATTAATCTCCGCAACGCAACGATCTTGTTGAGAACAGAAAAAACAAAATATTTGAGAGACACATAAGGTGGAAATTGTTTTCTAATGTAGACGATAGCTAACGCGAGGAGTGCGAATTAGAGTAAGTATTGTGGTGGTTTAAAGCGTTGTATTTCTCGCATCTTCAACAGTTACTTAGGAAGCCTGTCTCGTATGCGCACGATCACTCTTAAATCAATGAGTTATGAGACATATGCATGTTTCTTATACGAAGATTTGATTTCGCATTATTCTGAGGCAAAAGGTATGCATTAACCAAGTGACTTATATTTTTTTTCCTCGTAAATATATATTTTGTATGATTTCTTAGTACCAGATAAGTAATTTCTAGCTTTCTGCGATCATTTCTGAGCTTTTCTTCTGCGTTTATATACAAGTGACTGCTTTCTTTAATATGCGCAGTTTAAATGAGCTGCCACGGAAAAGTTTCAGCTACCCTTACAACAACAACACAACAACCTGATGCTACAACCCATCAATGTTTGCAGGCGTTTGGCAATTTCGCTATTGATGATTTCATTATGGCTTTCCACGTTCAATTGCGCGTGTTCAACCACAATATGCTAGTCATTTTTTATTCAATACAAACTTGCATAACACGTGCCGCAGCATCTCCATTTAAAGCTGTAACGGATGACTGCAATCAATCTGTAAAATACTTGGTTCCGTTACTAAGAAGAAATCCTGGCAAATCTCATTGAGCGAAATGACGCTTACGCTACTCAAATGCCACAGCATCCTGAAATCATGTGAAGTACATACGTGCACTTGAAACGCATTCAGTTACATGTAAAAAAACAAAACAAACACAGAACTGGCAAGGAAAATGCTTTACCTCAGGACAGAGAGCCGCATTTCTTTTATTCAAAATCTCATAGCTTTAGCAGCTCAGAGTTCCAGCAGCTCATAGGTTCAGCAGCTCAGAAGCTCACCAGCATAGAGGTTCAGCAGCTCAGAGCTTCAGCAGCCCGCTGAGTTGGACCGCCACCTTCTCCCTTACTGCCTTGTCCAGGGCGTCCTTGGCCTTGGTCTCGATCTTGCCCTTGTTGTTGCGCCACCACTTGTTGGCCAGCTTGGCTGTGACCTGCTAGCCGGGTTCTCCGATGAATCCTGTTTGACAGGCCGAGGGGCCGCGCACGTTTCGCTGACCCTGATGCTGGCCAGGTTGAGGGGACGTTGGTACCGGTGGGCTCTCAAACGTGATTTTCGTCAGCGGCGCGACGTCGCGTTCAGGGTTGTGGTCAGCGGTCGCCGACGGGACCGACGATGACGTCAGGGTCTGGCGCGCGCCGTGGCACAGCGCCTCTTCCACAGGATCTTCTTGCACTTGCGCACCTGACGTCGAGGTCCTCCCCTTGAGGTGCGGTCAGGCATGTGGGGTGACGGCGATCTTTTCTGATCAGGGAAGTCACAGACAGAGCATCGACGCTGTAGCCGGCGATTGCCTTGATGACGATGTTTGGATCACTCAGGTCGCCTCGTTGTGGTCGGCGCAGGACTGAGGCGGGTCGGCCTCTGCGGCGGGACTTGGAGCGTGAGTCGTCGAGCAGCTGCTTGATGCACCGGCATCAGCCCGTCTGGGTCGCGAGGCACAGTCAAACTGGGTTCTGGCAGCGCAGCTGGAGCAACCAGCGCGCTGAGGCCAGCGGAAGCAGCAGGTGGTCGCATCGTTGCTGGAGTAGTCGGCAGCGGGGTGGCTGGGGGCTGGGGTGTGCGGAGCGTGTCGTAGTGAACTGGAGCTGTTCGTTGCCGGTCCGAATATATACTGAGTCGTCTGAGTCACATAAAGCCCCGCCATCTTCCCTCCCCTCCCCCTCTCTGGCTGGCGGCCGGACAGTACGCTCTGTGTTTGTACAGGATTGTCGCATGTCGCAGGAAGCTGCCGTGCAGACGGCTGATGCTTTGGTCACTGTGGCGGGATAGTGCAATCGGAAAAACCGGCGGAGTTTCCACGCATTCGGAGAAGCGGTTCAATTGGGGTGAATGCTGGTGACGGTCAGAGTGAGTCTACGCCAAGTGTAGTACTAGTTGGGAAGACAAGATATTATAATGGTATGGGCGTAAGAACAGACAGGATAGGGCCGGGCGTCGGGGGACATGAGCCGCACTTTTTGCTTTTAACCCGCGCACTGCAGGGGGGTGATTTCCGCCCCCCTCTGGTTTTTCAGAAGTAGCGAAAAAACGG
The DNA here is from genome assembly GCA_014673585.1 of Semibalanus balanoides. NCBI lineage: Eukaryota > Metazoa > Arthropoda > Thecostraca > Balanomorpha > Balanidae > Semibalanus > Semibalanus balanoides. Next base: position 62,379 of record VOPJ01013460.1, read on the forward strand.
CGTCGCGCAGCGCCGCCAAATTTCGTGCACCTGTTTGGGCATCAGTTACCCACACTTTGGAAAAGTTTTAACTTGTTGTCATCTCAGGTCAGGTCACAAGTCCATGTCAAGTGACCTTACCTTCAAAAATGTTTGCGTTCGTGCCAAAGCACACAGTCTTTTCCCAAAAAATTTGAACTTGCAGGATTATAAGCATATTCAGTCCTTACAATTATTTTATCTCGGATTTTTCGTATCGGTTGACAAAGGGCAGGTCAATTTTCTCTGATCTTCCCCATTTAAGTGAATGGGAAAATAAACAAATGATCCCCTTTCAGAATATGCATTGGTCAGGCTAATTCTTTCAGAACATGATATTTAGCTCATTCTAGATGATCAAGGCTGCAATTTTTGCTCAGTGATTTCAACAAGAAAAAAAAAAAAAAAAAAAAAAAAAACAAAAAAAAAAAAAAAAAAAAAAAAAAAAAAAAAAAAAAAACAAAAAAAAAAAAAAAAAAACCAAAAAAAAAAAAAAAAAAAAAAAAAAAAAAAAAAAAACAAAAAAAAAAAAAAAAAAAAAAAAAAAAAAAAAATGGTCATCTGACGGTCTCTGAGGTCATCAGCAATGTTTGCTAATAACTCTTGATAGAAAAGAGATAGAGACGATTAGTTGACACTACTGTGTTCGTTGCGTCCGGCCGCGTTGCCCCATATGCAACATGACCTACCTGGGTCAACTAATGACCTTGACCTGAGGTCACATTTTGAAGTTTACCTTACCAGATCACCGTGTATATGTTTCAAAGCGCCTCAAAGAGACAAACACGATGACGTTAAAATAATTTCCCTATCTTTGTTAGGTGACATGCTATTCATGAAAAACTGTTTTGCTTAAAACAGTATTTTTGACCTTTCATGACATCTGGAGCCTAAACTATTGATCTGAGATTAATTTTAATGAAATAAATGTTATTGCAAATTTTAATATCCGTCTATTGCTTCTCTAATTGTTTGCTCCTAGCTATCATAGTTTCCGAGATAATCGGGGGTTTCTGTAAAATAGTCCTAAAACCGCAAAATCTGACCTTTGGTGACCACTGGTGACCTCAATTGTGACCTGATCCAAGAAAATACTGAAATACTTTCGATAGAGCTTACCTGGAGCTATCTAATGCCGTTTTCTGCTTGTCGCTACGTTGCTTAGTTTTCGAGATCTCACGGGGGTCGGAAATCACCCCCCTCTGCAGCTCGTGTTCGGCGCGAACCCCCTGCAGTGCGCGGGTTAATATAAACTCTTATTTAGTTAAAAATAAAATTTCATAAAACTCAAAGTTCAACGATATCAGGGAAGATACTTATTTTCCAGAAAGGTTACTTAGAGGCATGTTTTTTTTTTAATTAAACCGAATAGAAGTTGTACTGCCTCTCCCAACTTGTAATGATACTCCTGCGTTCCTGGAAAGGGAGGAATTACTTGCAGGAACAAACACATAGTTAGGATGAAAGAGGTGTAGAGTGAATTGGGATAGTCTAGACTGGAAATGTTCCCTAGTCAATGTGCCCAGAACCTTCCTAAATATTGTTTTTTGATGACTTGGAAGAAGCGTGCTTTCGAATCGAGTCTTAAATACTCTTGAATTCCCGAATCAATTTTGCGATAATTCAGCTCAGTATTTTAGAAGTTGCAATAGTCAAGTAGGAAATATATCGACCAGGAATAAATAGGTTGTATTTTGGTGATATTTTCGATTAACCACCGATCTTTTTTCCTAAGGCATAACTTATATATATATATATATATATATATATATATATATATATAATACATAATTTACCCACATTTTTTAACTTTCAAAGAAATCAAAAATATGCATCACTTATATTTTTGCAATACATCACTTTGAATAACAATGCGTTTATTTTGTATTCTCCAAAATCAGTGGTGGACCTATGGTTCAGCAAAATGGGTGCAATTGCCCCTTACAAACGAAATATCGGTAGGCAAACGTATGTTCTTGCCCCTTCTAATTTGTTCCGGGAGCTGTGATTTTTGTTCCGGGAAGTCGTGATTTACACTCCCCGCCTCAACAGTGGCGTCGCCACGGTTTCGAACTTGTACGCGTACGCATTTTATGTCATCGGAAACATGGGGTAGGGGGCGGTTAGAAAGTCTTTATCTCTAGGCATGTTGTCTTGTCTTGCGGCTAGTATATATATAACCCCTCAGTGGCGCATCTACGTTTTTTTTTAATGATTTATTGCCCCTTCACTCCAACTATATCTCGGTTGTCAAACGTATTTTGTTTTGTTTTGCAAACGGTTTTGCCCCCCTCCCCAACCCTAAAAATTCCGTCAAATAGTAATTTTTGTCCCGGTAAGTCGTGAATTACGTCCCTCCGCTCAACATTGGCTTTCTCACGATTCCGGAACTTCAACGTAGACACATGGCATTGGACACATTGGGTTGGAGACAGGGCGTCTTATCTCTGACATGGGTGTCTTGCGGTAGTTATTTGTAGGTAGCCCCTCGGTGCTTAGAAAGGGAGATGCGAGTTACGACAGCGCTGTTCAATGTCGTTCATCCTTCTTTCTATTAGCAGGAATGAAGATCAGAGCAGATGCCAGGAGGAACAGGAGGGGCTGAGGGTCGACCACATCACTTAACAGTCAGTTGTGTTGTTAACCCGCGCCCCACTGATCCTCTGGATTGTCCGCGCCCTACTGGGAGGATGTTTGAACACCCCCTTCTAACTCGGCTCCTATGCAACTTAGACCAAAACCAAAAACACTGTTCGAAACATCGTCATTTTTTTTAACTATTCCTGGTTTGTTCTCGCTCAGGTCAAAATTTAAGTCACCAGATGTCATCGGAGGCCAAAATTTCGAGCTTTAGGACTTAACTTCAGAAATCCCCATATATCTCGATAACTATTCTAGGTAGAGCCAATCGGGAAAAAAGCAATTGACCCAATTAAATATGCAACTAAATAATTGCCCTTAAATTTGAACTTAGGTCAATCGTTTGAACTGAGGTCATAACGCCATTTTTTACCAATGTTTTTCCTAGTATTTTGTTTTACCTAAGAAAGATAACGCAATATTGTTTACGCTAACATGTTTGCCTCGTCAAGGCGCTTTGAAATGTTGTACTTTTGCATCATGCTGGTTCAACTAAAAAAAAATCATCAGTTCAAGGTCAAGTGGTGACCCAAGTAGGTCATGCTGCATATCGTGAGACGTGTCTCAACTAGACAAACACATGGGTGATAGTTTCACTTCTTTATCTTTATTATGTCAAGAGTTATTGACGAAAAGGTGCTGGTGACTCGCATGGCCTGAGATGTCCCCGTATGGGTCACTGAAAAAAACTTGCTCTTCTGTCATAAATAATATCCTATGATAATATTATCCATAAGCGATTGGACTGATATCCTCGACATAGGAAGCATTTGCAAATTTATATATTGACTTATAATCGGGAGGTCACAAAATTTACCCGATGTCAGATCACCGACATCATATATCTGATATAAATATTTTTCAGATGCTGATGGCTTTATGCAATCCTAAAAGTTGAGATCGCTCACATACTGTGGTCATGACACGACCGCGATTTTCTGTGGAGGTGGGGTCACTTGACTTGACCTGGTGACCTGACCTGATCCGACAAGAAGCTAAAATTGTGATAAAATGTGTGGAAAGGAACAACGATATGTTACACCAGATTTGGCGGCACTACGCGCCACCGTTTTTTCGTAATCTCGATAAAACCACAGGGGTGCTCAAACACCACCCAGTGGTGCGCGGGTTGAAATATGTAATGTTGCTTGGTGAAACAAATTATTAATGGCCTTAAGTTTTTCCATAAAGAGAAAGAGACAAAAATCTGCAAAAATATTCCGCATTGGCTGGGAATCTCTCGAGAAGAGATCAAAGCTTCACTGCCCCCCCAAAAAAAACATACACATACACACACACACACACACACACACTTTTCGTGACGTTCCTACATCCTTGGGTCCCGGTACGTAGCCAAAGGGGGGGGGGCACGGAGGTCATGCTTCCCTGAGCAAACCAATTTTACACTAGATAGTATAAGATTCTTCTGACGGAACCCGACCATACCCCCCCCCCCACCGCTTCCCATTGTCAACAAAACAAAATGCGTTGAGAACGTATGGACCTACTTTATCGTGATCCTTTAACTTTGGCCTTATGTGTGATTCAGGGCGGTAAAAACTCTTTCAGTGGCGCCAACCTTAACCTGTATTGGAAAAATTCGGCCCCCAGGTATAAATACCGTGGCATGAGGTGTCCATCCCTTACCGCCCAACTGGCGCTACAATTCCAGCACGTGTGCGGACGTATCACCCCCCCCCCGCCCCCCCATTAATGGCACTGCGGAGCTACCGAAAACCGGTTCGAATTAATAGAGAGAACAAAACTTCGCTGGTACCAATTATATTTATTAATGCTTTACCCAACGACGAAAGGAATCCCACAGGTTTTTGCATCCACCATGGATTACTTTGTCATGGATCCTACAATCTAAGATCCTGGATTTTTCATGCGGAATTCCTATGGATTTGAGATCCTGGAAAAGAAAGAAAACATGGGATCCTTGGAAACTGGAACAAAAACAGTTTGTGGTGGGATTCTTGTGGATCTTGCGACCTATTTTTTGGCCTTGGCACATGTCTGATTGTAAGACATGTTGGCAACGGTGGTTTGTTGAACCCTAGGACTTTGGAAACTTAGCGGGCCTGGAACCCAACATGTTTGTTTTATGATGAGTAGTGCATTGGAGAAACGCTTTGAATCAAAACGGCACGGTTGAGGTATAATACTCCAATAGGTTAGCAAAGTCAGCTCAGTCTATGTAGAAGAATGCTAACTTGATTGAAAAAAATTGCTATTGAGGATAGCTTTAATTAATTATTGGAGCTGGAAGACAAAATGTGCAATTTGCTGTAGGTACCAACTAGTGTTAGATCTGTTCAAAAGACATGAGTGTCATGTTGTACAAAATGCCTATATGTCATGCCAACTAGTTGGTACCCCATACCATGCTGATGATGTGCTAGATTACATTTAAAGCCAGCTGAAACTAATTTTACTGAACACCATCACTCGTCACTAGATCAACATATGGGAGTAAAAGTCATAAACCTTCAACAATCCTAGTCACATAACCTCTACCATTTCATGACATATGAGGAATGACAGAATGATACGACACATTGTTTTCCATTTCTAATAGTATTTAAAAGTTGAAAGATAGGACCAGACATGTGCCTGCAATCTGTCCAGCTGGGATCTAGATATCTGTTGCCCTGTGTCCTGGATCCACAGTGGGGACACTAGACCCAGGCACACAATAAGCCAAGGGATCACAAAGGTCTGAGATCCTGATGTATTTTATGCTGATAGATCCAACTTCAGGATCCTGCACACTGGTACCTTCATATTGCTATTTGTATCATAGTTACAAATTATATAAAATATATATGTTTGGTAATAGGTACATCTTACATGAAATTTGCAGGCACTAATTAATCTTTCATGTACATGACATGCACAAAAAAGACCGACAATTGTTTTATGTCAGTCCTTGCAGCTTGTGTCCAGGATCAAAGGCTAAACTTTAAATTAGAGAGTCCACTGATGATCCCAGATCCTTAAGCAATTATGCCGATGGATCCAGAGGGTGGAATCCAGGAGCCTCATACATTTTATAGCAGATAGGGACCCACTATGGATCAACAATCTACATCATTTCTTATAACCAGGGGGATCCACGGGATTCTAGATCTACTTTTGGAATCCAGGCATAAGTCTGGATAGGATGTGTCCGTGGCCGTGAAAGCATGTTTGGACTCTATTGACCATTTTTCAAACATTGAAGCAGCAAGGCATAATATCTAAATTTTACTGTCAGCTTTCCATTGCAGTTTCAATTTTAAGGAAGAAAAAGAAAAGACATACTATATACTATGTCAAATTATTTTAAGTTGAAGGTTGAGTAACTGGATCCTTCGAAATAGCACGCACTATACGCAAGTTATGCTGGAGGTACTGGAGCGGCCAAGAGAGTGATGCACACTGATGTAGCATGGTGAATGATGGTCAAATATGAAGAAAAATGTATTGTGTTGCCTTGCGGGAAAAAACTGTTAAAGTAAGTATTGATTTGACTAAAATATTAGTAGATTAACTTGCTTTGCGCCTGCTTTTTTCAATAAGACACCAAGCCTCATAAGGCGGACTACGCTAACAAAATTGAACATCATATTTGACCATCATTCATGCAATGCAGCCTCCACGTGTGCGTCACTCTTGGCCGCTCCAGTATCTCAAGTAATAACTTGCATTATAGCACGTGCTATTTCAAAAGGCCCAAGTCAACTTAACATTTCACTTTTAAATAATTTGATATAGAGTATACCAAGGACTAATAATGCTGTTGGGCTGGAAATATATAATAAGCCTTATTTATCATATTTTCAATTTAAATACCACAGACCAATGCAGAATTAAATACATATGCTAATTTGCGAAATATGAGCGGGATAGTTGCCAACCATTTTATTTATTAATTTAATTAGGCTACAGCTCCATAAATCAAATGCCGGCTTAGGAACGGTAAATTTGACGTGCTCCTAACATTGATAGGGGCAAGCTGCAAATTTCATGATGTATATTATTCCAGGCGCTGATCCAGATTTTTCAGGAGGAGGCGCGTCAACTTTGGAAAATCCTGAATCAAGGGGCGGCCCGCCCAAGCGCCCTTCCTGGATCCGCGCCTGTATTCAAAGCAATGTTTGGCACATTCAAATGTGAAACAAGAACAAGAAAGGACCATTGAGGCGCTATAAACACATAACCTAATTACCTATCTAATACTAGGGGTATAGCTTCTACAGAAAAGTTGTGGGGGAGGCAAAAATTGTTTAAAGTACATACAAATTCTACACAAACATGTGAGCACACGGTTTCATCTATCATAATCTATATTTTATCCACCAGTGAATCGTTTGAATCTAAATAAAACCTTGGTTTAACAGTGTGAGTGGCCAGAAGCAGGTTCGCTACATGTAGTTCAAGGCCCGCTACCTGTATGAAGTCACGTCTGGTCACGTCCTACTACATACAAAGTATAATCTTGCCCATAGGCCTGCCCTAGGTTACGGTTTAACAATCTTTGCCCTAATATACTTAGTGCATTCACGAAAAAACGATGTGTCAAGTCTGGCAATAAACAATTTCCGTTGTTCGTAATGACGTCACGTTGCACGCTACCATGCTTATCGGTAGTACAAAAACAAAGTACTTTGACGTCACTTTGACGTCAGAAGCAGGGCCATCTATATTCAAAAAGGCCTCGACCCAATTGCGGTATGAAGATAAACACGGCACTCTCATCGCAGGTGTAGTGGCCAAGGCCGGTGTTACCAAAGGCTAAAGAACAACAAGGTGTTACCACCATCAAATCTCGAGAATACACTGATCCTAAACTTAAGGCAACCCAAGATGGACCTTGATATTTCGCAGTCGGTCGGATAATTTCGCAAAAGTCATTTCTCAAGAACAGAGGTGGGCCCTGTTAAAAATTGCGAGAGCGGGCCGACTGTGGCCCCTATCTTTCAAAAACAGAGGTGGCGCCGCCCCCGGGCGGCAGGCCCAGCTGAAACTGCCAACCTTTAGAGTTACCACCATCATCAGGAGGGTTACCATCCTTAGGGACATTTTTAGGACACGTATTTTTGTACGATAATTATCATCTGAGGAAAGGGAATGGGCGGTAGACCTCAGTCGTTAATTCTTGGTGGCCCATGGTTGGGGATGCCCACTCTGCGGGGTTCACAATCTGGGGTTCACAAAACAATAAGTGATAAGGAAAATTCTTGCCAGCCAATTTAAAAAGTATGTGTTGTTATGCATTACTTTTACCCAAATTGATGACCCAAAGTGCAAATCAAATTGGCAATGTGAACATTTTTGGCCCGGTACACGCTCTTGGAGGTCATATTTTGGCGCCAACCTCATCCAGTAAGTTGGCACTTTTTACCAGCCCTGTGTGTGATCTTAATTTGCATTATTTGACTTTAGTTTTGACCTGATGTGATCATAACGTGACCTAAACTTCACCTTATGGCAGCTATATGAGATCAAGTTGTGAAATTTGCTACTTTTATCGAATTATACGAGTAAAATATGTTATGGAACATGTGTCGCGTTACGCATATGCCTTTCGTAGACCTCTTGACAACATTTACCTTTGGTAACCTGACCTTGACATTGAACTTCGCTTACAATTTCATTTTCGCTTATGCGGAAGATGTATTATACCTTTGAGAGCACTTTATGCAGCAATAGTCGCAACATATAACTTTGAATGAAACGTAAGGCCCATCATTTAAAATGCCTCAATTTTCACTTTTCACCTTACCTTGACCTGAGACATGACCTTTTTCAGAAAATGTCGCGTACGCTTCAGATGCATCTCATTGAGAGATGAAGATTTCCGCCTTGCGCGTCTCGCTGCAGTTATTGGTTCAGAAGAAATCGAGGGGGTAGAATCTGCCCTGCCAATGCAAAGCAGATTCGGCCCAAGACCCCAGCGAGGCGCGAGTTTTTTTTAAGAACTACACATTGTCTTTAGCCGTGACGTAGACATGTGTTTTCATTCGAAACTCGCTAGTTGAGTTAAATGTACGTTTTAATAATGCAATTATGATGGCAATGCACTGTACTGTTACGTACATATTATGATCTGCCACTTCATCGACACCTCCCTGATGTATGTGCCCCGGCGAATAAATCCTGAAAACGTCAAATAGCAGTCCTTTCAGTGCACTATTACGAATAAACCCTCCATTTGCTCTGGGGCGATGTTTGTTTCCGTCTGCAGGAAGCAAGCTTTGAAAGTATACTTAAAAATACTTGTGTAAGTGCTCCCGTTTAATTAAATGTCAACATAGTCCATCGGTGCTGTCTGTCGGTGCTGCACGCAATGAAATATAATGCAACTATTTTTGCCCTCGCCCCTGATACCGGGGTCGAGGGCATGTAGTAATGACATTGGATTCCACTGCGTGCAGCACCGACAGACATAGACAGAGACAGAGGTGGTGTCGAAGTGGACAGAACATATGTACGTGACTGTACAGCTGATAATTCGCAGAGTCAAGCTGTGTGTGTTGCCATGTGTTTCATCAGTTTGTTATATATTTTCCAATATCATTTAACATTTAGGTACTGCTAAAGGAACGAGAAGTGACAAGGATGTGGTCAAAACTGTCCTATCAAAAACAAAAAACTATGAAAGCATTCCAGACACCTTTCTTCTATACTGTCTTAGACTATCATGTCAGTCCATAAACAAGCTAAAATATTTCCTAAAATCACGTTTCTGCACCGGCTTTACCTCCAGCCAAACGAAAATCTAGCAACCCATATACCATGTGGTGTATGTGGTGGGCGTTTCCAGACATGGCCAGTGTTATGATTTGCTGGGCCAGTCTGGTCTGGACTATCCGATGTTGATGCCGTGCAGCCAAGGCCACCGATTACCCAGGGCTTTACCCCTCCCCCCTTCCGCTGGGAAACCCGAATGGTGGCGGCGGCGGCGGCCAGTCACAGTGGGAAGAATGAATGACGTCGCAGTGGGAATGACGTCATCGCGGCGCATTCGTGTGTCCTGCGCAGTTGGACAGCCCTGGTTTGTTTGGGGAGGATGGCGACGTGATGAGAGGGCTCTCGATTGGTCTGACTGAGGAGCCTCGCTTGACATGTGAGAGGGCTCGGCCGGTCCAAGAAGGCTCTCGGGAAGTCTCGGTGTGAGAGGGTTCTCAGATGGTCTGAGAGAGTAGTTACAGGTTTTATATAAGGATACCGGCCTTTTTAAGACGGACTTACGCTGATCTGATTGGGCCCTCTGTCGGTCTGAGAAGGCCCGATATGTTTTCTGAGGATATAAGATAAGGTCAATAGCATTTTTGAGAGTACCATTAGTTGGCTTGAGAGGGCCATCGGTCAGTCTGAAAGGTTATTAACGGGTCTGACAGGGCCCTTGCAAGACGGAAGAGGGCCCGATCCAGATCAGGCCAGCCTGAGATAGCTCTTGTCAGGCCTCATAGGACCCTTCGCTGGTCTGAGAGAGTCATTGCGTAATCTGGGAGGACCTTCAGTCGGTCTGGGGATCCTGTTAAACAAGGAATGGTTTATTTTTTTCTTAAAGTTGTCAAATATACGCTGGTCGTAGTAAAAATATGAGATAAGTGCTGCTGAAAACGATGGTAATATTTGTTTCCCGATAAATCCTTTTTTACGATGGCGTTATTGTTGAGCCATATAAAGCTATAGAGACAATCTTAACGCGTTTTAAAGATATTGCACAATCTTTATTTTCAGGCAATTCTTGCGACTTAAATACAAACAAGTATTTTGTTATCGTACTTGCATCGGGTAATCAAGTCAAGGTTAGAAAAATACAAGTAGTTTTTCTCCCAGGACCAACAATTATGAAGTCGCTGTCAGCTAATCGGTGGTGGCGGTACTAAATGACGGCACTAGCCTGGACCGCGATTTGCAAATTATTAATTAAATTGTTTAAAAACGGCTCAGTTTTTGAAAATTATTTTAAGTTATTCAGTCATCTCAATAACGACCAAATATAATAACTATCTCAGTTCAAAACCAATTCAAATTGAAAACATTTAACATTTCCTTTAAAAGGGCGCCGCTTGGCCGGCCAGCGACCGTCTTTGATCGCTGCAAGAGTTTGAAATTTGCTGCTTTGCTGGTTTGAAATGTTATTTTTATAACTTGAAATGGCCCCATGCCTTGTTCTATGCAGAGTTTGTGTCCGTCCAAAAGTTAGCCGGCTTGAGAGTCCTCAGTCGTTGTGTATTATAAACCAACTACATATACTTGTTTTTGGAGTTCATGGTCACGGTCAGTGTTTTCATGTTTTCCTTTCATTATTAGAAGCGCCATATATCTGGCGCTCTTCTTTCAAGTCTGTATAACGTTGGAAAAATAATCCCTGAAACAAATCACTTGCATCAAATAGGTCGCTGTTGGGTGCATGAATGAACCTGCGATTTTACTAATTGTTTTGGGGATAGTGGTTATTTTTATTGATGACCTTAAAACATTATATCATATAGTAACATATACATTAAACAGCCATAGTATAAGCTACATGAAACTCTTAATGCTGAAAGTAAATGAACCATTATAACGATTGATATAAAATATAAAAAATGGGTCGCAGCCGCCAGCGACTATTGAAGGAATTATACTTTTGCCACCTTTTTAGCTCATTTACAATTTAAAAGACAACATATCACAACATACTACAACTACCAGGAAAAACCTTTTCACCTTTGGTCCAACCTTTTGGCCCTTATTCCTAACTACTTGCAGTTGTGCTCGTGTTACGTTACAAACATTTATCTGCAGACGATCCCCATGGTTTTGTCTACGAGATGGTCTAGGGACCGGGGCGTCAGCCCCCCCCCCCTCTATAGGGTCACAGCGCACCGAGTGAGTGCGAGCGGAGCATTATAAACGTAGGTCCCTGAGACCATAATGTCTGCAATGGTTTGGTCAGATTCGATAATGTTATTACAGTTGCTTCATGTTACACCTTGGTCCATGAGGATCGCCTGCAGATAGATGATCGTTTTGATTAGGTCCAGAATGGGGACAAAATATACTAAAACCGAGTGAAATGCAGTTGCCATGTGGCGTTAAAGGGTTAAGAATGAAGGAAAGATATATAAATCTGAAAAAGGGTTAAGAATGAGGGACTTAGTGTTTGAGTATGCAAAACGATGCGGAGGATATTGTTTGTATAGGCTTGAGGAAGGGCGAAAAGATAAGTTGAGGGGAAAAGTATTGACAGAATGGTTTTTAGTGCGCCGATTGATGGTAACTTCTAGCATAAAGCCACATCCTTCGTTGGGTGAATGGATGAACTGCTAAATTAGACACATTTGTATTCAATGTTTGGTGATTGTTAAGTACAGAAAGGACATAGCTATAGGTACCTAATGAACAGAGTGCAAGACATATTTTCTATACCATTTTATCAAAAGGCAATACAGGATTTTCGTGGGACCTTACCAAGTACTTGATAGCACCGTTTGTTAAAAATGTGAAACGCTTATCGACTTTGACTTAAAGTATCTTTTGGTTGGATTGTTTGTATCCAAAGGGTGGTGAATTTACAACATCTTTGGTATTGTCTGTCGGTTTCAAGTAATAACTTAATGTTGTGGAAAGTAAATATTTATCTTCAATGCACGTGAACCTGCAGCTCGCGACACGCGAGTGGGAGGTCGTCAGTTGGCCACGGACATGACATGCGTGTGCGGCTTGGGACAGAAAGGGTGAAAAACCGGCAAATGTCAAAGCTACAGGTACCTTATAACATGGACATACCCAAGACTGTTTTTTTACAAATAAAGGTAGGCAGGCAGCGTGCAGTAGTAATCAAAACGGGCCCAGAGTGGTTATGGCTTTTTTATCTTCACAATTTGTATCTACGTGGTGTTTGACTCAGAGTTTCTTCTATAATTATTGTATTGTGGCCTGTCCAGGGACGTAGCCAGGGGGGACACGTGGGCCTTATATTGTGGTACCGGTAGCCCCATGTTACAGGGGGCCATTTTACATGTCACACTTGCTGGTTTAGTGTGTATTTTGCCTGGCTCGGCCCTGAGAAAACCAATTTACACTTGATACAAAATGATTCAAATCCTGAGCAAATCAATTTTTACTAGATAAAAAGCAATTCTGCCAACGACTTGACCCTCTTATCAACAACATTTAGCTGAGGAGAAAAAATCATATTTTACCACTGACGCTCCCCCTCCCTGCGATTAAAATTACAACGTTGTGCCTGGACCTGTCCCCCTATTCAAAATCGATGGCGCCACCCACGCTACTAACTCGAAAACTAAAAGGGCTACAAGGACGCGAAAACAACTTACTGTAAAAGTCCATTCAAATGATGATTCATAGTCACGTTATTTTTCGGCCAGGTCAATATTGACTGAGATCAACAAAGGTTATCAAATGTTTCCGAGTTTAAAACTTCGCTCCAGAAGCCACCGAATATGTCGATAACTATAATAGCTAGGAAGAAACTGAAGCTGAAATTCAAAAAGTTCCAAAACATGTGTCACATATCCCGCGCGGCGTAGGGGTCTCTAGCCGAACGCGCGGCGTAGGGGGGTAAATATTACCCCCATCTTATCTTCCGAACCAATAACCGCAGCGAGACGTGCAAGGCGGCGATCGAAAGCTCTCAATGAAAAAAATCGAATGCATTATCCCGTAAATTTATCAAAGTTTAGGTCAAACTGTAATTCTAAGGTCAACCAAGGGTTACAGGTTTCATTATGGAAAAGTTCGAGTTTAATTGAGTTTACATGGTTCATACTTTCAAAATTATGAAAAAATCACTTTTGGTTAAGTGACAAGTGCAATGTCCCATAAAGCTCTCCAAAGGTGTTAATACATCTATTGCCTTAGGAGTAGTAAGTTGAATATTGCAGCAAAAAATGTCAAAGGTCAAGGTATCAGTGTCAGAAATAAACGTCACTCTCTCCCACCGCAAGATGGTCAAAGGCAGCCTTGTGACACCATTTTGGGTTTTAGGGGTTAATTTTTTGCAACGAAAGAATCGATTAAGAAAACCAGTCATTTTTTTACCAAACTTTGAACTCCCGTGTTCAATAGGTCAAAGATCAAGGTCATCTAAGGTCAAAACTGAAAATGGACTAATCTGAATAATAACAATGCATGTTTCTAAGGTAGAGTTTTGTTTTTCTCATAACAACAAAAAATAAATGGCTTATTCTTTAGTCATAATTTCTGTATTGAGTCAAATGAAACAAAACTCGTTATTTTGAAAAATGACGTCATTTACCTTTTTATGCTTGGGAGAATCGAATCTCGATGTCACTGAAAAATGAAGCTATTACTTTTGAATTTGGTCGGGTATTTCATTACCACTTGCCGTTCTCATTTATATTATTCCGGTTTTATAGATATCCTTTTGGAAAATATTTTCCATTTTTGGGGAAAATTTCTGAAAAAAAATAGTTTTTTTTGGGGGAGGTCACAGAAGAAAAAATGCGGAAATCGGAAATTGCCATCTATCCTAGATAATTAAATTTCCCTTTCTTAATACAGATTTTTTGCGTTTGCGAATTGTTTTGAAAGCATTTGGTTTTCTACGATGTATCAAACATTTATCGGTGTGATTTCAACCAAAAAATGGCATGACATGACGTCATCAAAACGTCATTATCTTCCAAACGTTCGGGGGAACTGGTTTAGATTATTTTTTTTAGGAAGACGTCAAATTGATGCTGGATAAGGTACTGAAACTTTGACGTCGTTATCTGTTACCGTTTCAGTTATTGCGGAAATACGGGAGGGGGGGGGGGTAATATTTACCCCCCCCCCTACGCCGCGCGGGATATGGAAAGGCGATATTTAAACATCATCACGTCAGTATGTATGTGCATTCATATCTTTAAAATTAGCAGTTGCGTTTCAGCTCTTGATAACCGATAATTATGTTTCATCCATATTTCCGACGAAAAAATGCATACCAGTTATCCAGTAGTAAGATGATTTTGTTCCCCGGACCCGGGACCTCCCTTGTGCATTTTCAATGCAGTGATCCTACTGTTAAGTCAGTGAATCTCACTATTTTACCAGCGGACTTTGAATAATTATACTATAAATAGTAGAAAATCGGGGTCATTCAGCATGAACATCCAGCAGTATTTGAATACACCGCGCACCAATTCACGTGCCCTTATGCGTAGGCACTAGGCATCCTCCATCACGAAGAAATATAACTAAAAATACCAGCGTCTGTATTTCCGCGCTGGAAAAACACAGCCAACAACCTATGTCTGTCCACGGCTGCACTTACGTGCAACATGCGTAACTTTATATATAAAGGGGGTTGTGGTGCAACCCCTAACTTGCCCAAGTGCAAACCCAATGTATTCAAGTGCAACCCCAAGAAAAAACACCCAAACATCAAGCATTCAGCCAATAATTGACAAGGTTAATAGAATGAAACAGTAAAAATGAAAAAATACACCAGACATTGTGTTTTTATAGGGTGACTTATGATAATATAATAGATCAATACTATAAATGCCCTGAAGTCATATAATGGAAAAGTATTTACACAAAAATAATCATCCTCATAAGTCATAACTGAGCACTTGAAAGTGACTGATAGCATATCATAGGTACCAATAGAAAGACATTAACACGGATAAAATCAATTGGGCAGTACCATGTCCAACCAAATTCAAACTGCGCACACAGGCCTAATGTGTGGTTTTAAATGTTGGTAAGCTGAAACTAGGGGAACATATTGTTAAATATGAGGAATTAATTAGACAGTGGGATAAATTTTGGCAATGTAGTCAGTAGCTAAGGAGCCTATTAACAAAACAAAATCAATTTTAACAATATCAAGTGCAGTAATTAGACATGGAAATGGAGCTGATTAGCTGTAATGGTCCATTAAAATTATGTTAAGCTTCAGAATAAAATATTCAGTATTTCTGAATTATCTTTTCACTCCTTGAACATTTCAAATGACAAGTTTTTTATTTAGACTAGCAGCGAAATGGATTTTTATGTACTCACTCATTTAGGTACCTATGTGGGTGGGCATTGGGCAAGTCAAAGTCAAAGCCTCTATAGGTTAATAAACATAGAATATAGAGCCATTACACGGCAACGATAATAAGCAAGTAGCAATCACACAAAGTTTGAATAAACATGAGAAGAAATGACAAAACCAGAAACTGGCACAGAAACTGGCAATTACCCAATATATTATGGCAATTACCTATCAAGAAAAGTGCGCTAGTACTTTATCAGTCGCGCAATGTGTGGTCTTTTTTTATACAACGAATTGTCGGAAATTTGATTTTAATTTTCCAACTTTAACTTCCTTCAACCTTCAACATCCTTCAACATCAAAATATATTCTTGCGCCTGTTTAAATTTTTAAAAAATATGAATTAGCAAAAAATAAAAAGTTTTTAAAAATGCTGTCCTTCAATACGTGTAAGTGTATTATATTTGTATTGCTTGATCCTGTCAATCAGCCTAGTGAATGAGGAGCCGGCCAGGAGTCCGCTCCGCGCCAGCCCGCCAGGAGCCGCTCCGCCATCAGCCGGCCTGAAGTCCGCTCCGCCGCCAAGCCGGCCAAGGAGTCCGCTCCGCCAGCCGCCGGCCAGGAGTTCCGCTCGCCGCCAGCGGCCCTGATCCCGCTCCGCCGCAGCCGGCAGGGTCGCTCCGCCGCCCAGCCGGCCTTGAAAGTCCGCTCCGCGCAGCCGGCCAGGAGTCCGCCTCCGCGCCAGCCGGCCAGGAGTCCGCTCCGCCGCCCAGCCGGCTCTGATAGTCCGCTCGCCGCAGCCGGCCAGGAGTCGCTCCGCCGCCAGCCGGCCCTGAAGTCCGCTCCGCCGCCAAAGCCGGCCAGGGGTCCGCTCCGCGCCGCCTGCCGGCCAGGAGTCCGCTCCGCGCCAAGCCCGGCCAGGAGTCCGCTCCGCCGCCAGCCCGGGAAGGAGTCCGCTTCCGCTGCAGCCGGCGGAGTCCGCTCCGCCGCCAGCCGGGAAGGAGTCGCTCCGCTGCACGGCTCAGGAGTCCGTCCCGCCGCCAGCCGGGCAGGATCCGCTCCGCCCGTCACGGGCAGGAGTCCGCTCCGCCGTAGCCGGCCAGGAGTCCCGCTCCGCCGCCAGTCCGGCCAGGAGTCCGCCTGCCTCCGCCAGCCGGCCAGGAGTCCGCTCCGCCACCAGCCGGCCATCCGACGCGGGGCAAAGAATTTCGCCTCCCAGAAATGGAAGACGGTGTACCCATGCTGTGTACAATGGACAATGCGTCAGCGTGCAGCGAATGTGTCCGAGCGCATAGTCTGGGCCTCCTTTCTGGCGAAAAACGCGTGGACCAGGCATTCATCTCCCGCGGATTCAAGACATGGGCCAAGGTGCCAGCCAGCTTCAAGTACCACGAGGAGTCCGACTGCCACCGCACGTCCCTCGCTTGTCTGAAGACCGGCCCAATCCTACACAGATGCAGCTGGCGACAGGCAAGGCCAAGGCTATGAAGGAGGCGAGGGTGGCTCTGAGGGCCATGTTCGACGCCATTGAGTACTTGGCCCACCAGGCTCTGCCTCTCCGGAAGTCCGGAGCCGGGACGAATGAGCTGCGGCAATTTGCATGCCTCCTTTGGACCAAGCCAAAACAAGCCGTCTCGCTCGACACTGGCTGAGGAAGGACCAGCCAAAACTTTCATCGAAGTCCTCAGGTGCAAACGAAATTTTGGAGGCTGATGGCCAATAAAGGTGCTGAGCGACCGTGGCCGCAGAAATCAGTGAGCGGAGATAACTTTTCCGTGATCGTTTGAACGAATCACACTGACGCATCACGCCAAGAGCAGGTGTCGCCTGTCGCGCAGCTTTGTCGAATCGGAAACTGTGACGCCCCAGAGCCTTTTTCTGGGGTTCTACGCCCACCGATGTAAACCAGCGCGCAAGACCCTGGCGACCATCATCATCGACTCACTTCAGCGCCTGAACCCCTGTCACTTGACCAACTGCCGGGGCCCAGTTGCTATGACGGGGCCTCAAAAACATATGGCAGGGCGAGTCGGCGGCGTGGCGTGCTGCTGGCGCCTGGCCGGGTTTTGACGCTGAGCCCGCTTGGGCCCTGGGCGGTCTCCGGGGAGCGCTCTGGGTAGGGCTTCTGGGGTCGGTATCTAGAGTGCGGCGTCTGGGTCTTCGGCGGAACGCGTGGGATGGCAGGCTGCGCTTTCTGCCGCACCCGTTGGACTGCATGGGAGCCTCAGTTCTGGTGCAACTGACTTATGCTTGGCCAACGCTGGCCGTCTCGGGGCGGCGCGGGGCCGACCGCCCAGCCCGTGGCTAACAGGCGTGCGATGGAGGACTTTGAGTTCATTTTTCGCTGGTCCGGCTCGGTTGCGGTGTCACTGGTGACTCACCATCACCGCCGTCAGGCCAAGGAGCCTGTCCATAGGCCGAGGTGCTGGATAAAGTCCAGCCTCTTGAAGACGGCAGCGTTCTGTCCCAAAGCAGAAATGCCGCCTTTCGCCAGTTCTGGCGCGGCTGCGTGACGGAAGCGGAGGAGGCTGGGGCTGGAAGAGCCGCGTTCTCAAGCGGAAAATCAAGAAGCGGCCAGGGCTGCGGGAGGCCGAGATGAGGATGCCGCTCAGCAGAGACGAAGCCCGAAGATGCCTTCCGGGCTTACTACTTCGCGGCCATGGACGGCCTGGCCTCCTCTATCGAGCGCCGTTCCTCCGGTGGCGACGACAGGGTCCTGCTGGGAGTGGAGGCGGCACTGGCGGGAAAGGAGGCGGAAGGACGACGAGCCGCCGGCTTCTACGGCCTGGACGAGGAGCGGGTGGTGCTGCACCTCCGCTTCAATGCACGACATGGGTCGGAGACCAGCAACGCTGCACCAGCTGCGGAAGATGCTGCCGCGAGCTGGAAGGTCTCGTCCCGGAGGCTGCCAGACTGCTGCGACTGGCACTCACCGCGCCAGCCACCAGCTGCACGGCAGAAAGGTCGTTAAGCCTCATGAAGCGGCTCAAGACAACACTCCGCACCTCCACCGGCCAGGCCCGGTTTAATCACCTGGCGAATCTGCGCTTACATATGGGCGCGAGCTGCGGCGCTGAACCGTGAACGGCTGATGCGCGAGTTTGTCCAGTCCGAGCACCCAACGTAAAAAACGCGTTCCGGCTTCATGTGAGTGCTGTGCCGCTGACTGTCAAGTGTGAAAGGGGGAAAACAGATCCCACAGTGGACATTGGGACGACGGAATCCGGGGCTTTGAGGGTGATGAACTTTCAAACCACCTTTTTATTTCGTACCTTCAATCCCGGATTTGGGTGTGTTGCTGATGAAAATTGTCGTGTTCGTAGTACATTTGAGTTCCTCCCTTTCGATGAACCGCCTTTTTATGTCAAATATTCCGATTGTTTTGTTCCTCATGTTAATGGCTTTCTCAATATATGTGTGGAATGACTTTGGCCTGTTTACATATTGAACTTGACAAAAAGTTGGGTAGATGACTTTAGGAACAAAAACAGTTACTTTCAGCATCAAATTAAAAATAACAATAGTAACATACAAATTGGTTTACCCGAAACAATATGAATAAACCGTTTATTTCGCAATGTTTGAAAATTACGAATAAACGTTTTATTCCATGTTTGTCGATGAAAATCGTATCGAACGTTTTCCAGTCTTCGGTCTCATTGGCCCCTTACAAGGCAAAAATTTGTTTTTGTGTGAGAAAAACACAGCCAACAACCTATGTCTGTCCACGGCTGCACTTACGTGCCTATAGGGAGGGAACCTCCCAAATGACTCTAGCTCAGCTGGGTGGGGTCATTTATTAGCATCCGGTTTGGTCGGGGCCACTCAAAGCAAGTTTACCACACCTGCGCCACCGATCGATAATTGGTGACCGAGCGTCAGGGGCTGGTTAGATGTGGTCTGCCAGCGCCGGCAGGCGCGGTGGTCACCCCGGGGCGGGGGTCTGTGCGAACGCTGCAGCTGGCACTCACATCTGGAAGACGTCCGCTGGTGCGGAAAATGCTCTCACAGGAATATGTGCTTAATGTATGTCTCGATATCTTTTTAGCATTAGCGCGAGTGTGTGGTAAAGGGTTTTCAGCTCTCAGAATTCAATGTTAAGTTAATTGGTCCATAGCTTTCGGCCCGCCTGGCATTTACATTTTACCAATATTGTTTACGCAGTTTTCCAAACGGAAGTAGAAATATGACAAAATATCACGCTCAGGCCGATATAATTTCTTTAGAGCCTCGGTCGTTGTATAATTTTCCACACTCGACCTTCGGTCTCGGGCGGAAAAAACAATAACGACCTTGGCTCTAAATAACTTATTTATCGGCCCCGTGTGGAATATTTTATAGGGTCACTGCTTTGCAGATGCATTTCAATTGGTCATCGATGACAGTAATTCAACATTTAATGGCATCGAAATTGTGCTGTTGGCCTTAAAAAACAAATGATATGACTAGCCAGTATTTACCTATCAATTTTAGTTTGCTATGTATTGATTTGTCATATGTAAGTATGGGCTGAAAGATGAACATGGAAACAGCTGAACTGAACTGAAAACTGGAAAACTGCAAAACTGAAAAAAAAAACATGTTTTGGGTTGGGTACCTTTTCCTGCAGAATGAAACTGCAAGAGGTTCTCCATTTGTTATAAATAGCCGTTTTCACGATGGGTTGATTTGCGCGAAATGTTTTAAAACATTTTGAAATGTTTTAAAATGTTTTAGTAGTAGCCGCTTTCACGATGGACTAATTGGCGAAAAAATGTTTCGACCCTCGCCTTACGGTCCCATACGGTGAGGGTTAAAACATTTCTCGCAAATTAGACCATCGTGAAGACGGCTACCACTGAAACATTTTAAAAAATTTACAATATTTTAAAACATTTCGCGCAAAATAAGCCATCGAGAAAACGGCTATTGTAAAAGTTTTATTATAACTATATTATATCATAACTATTAACCACATATCGAGATACTTTACCAGCTCACCACTCTCGCCTTGTTGCTCCGCAATCCTGGACCCTGAGTCCTTACCGAAACGTCGCCATTATGTGGAGTCTGGGACATTGTGCCTTGCATTTTCAGCCACCCTAATATGGTGCAATTTTTTATTTGTACACATGCACTTGGTTTGTCCCTATACTTTCCTAGAGACCGTGGCGTCACCATTGCTCCTGGCGCGCGATCGTTCGCGCCGTCCTCTGTTCCCCATTCTGAGATCGCTCATGAGTCACGAATGCATCTTGCCCATGCGCAGTAGGATTGATTTTGCAGAGGCTAGTCACTCGTACGAGTGATCACTTTGCAAGTTCATAAATACCAGGTAGACCGGGTCTGCATTGGAAGCGATTGCGTGACGTAAGTCGGCGTCTATTATGTATCTTCCCTTTTTAGATTCTAAAAACTCATCTAATTTTATTTCTGTGTACCATTAAAGGACTGATTTAAAGAAACATGTGGTACCTACCTAGGAAGGTACCACATGTTTGCCCTTGTACCAGTCCCTCATGTTACTTCAGGAAGTGAAATTAGATGAGTTTTAGAAACTAAAAAGGGGAAGATATATAATAGACCGACTGTACATGGGTGCAAAGCGCGTTTTGGGAGGGAAAAATTGAAATGTAATAACGTATGATAAGCTGTGGCGTTCCTCACATCCTCGACACTAGTTATTGGTTTGATATACATACAAAAAAGGATGTCATTCCAAGTGAACTCAAAGGAGGGAATACAAAAGGCAAACCAAGCCGCTCTCTACCTCGTGGCCTAGCGCCGCCGCCGTCGGTGAAACTGATCAACATTGCAGGGACGCCGGCTCTCATGAAACGCTTTTCCATTGGCCAAGAGTCGTGACGTAGTGGGACTGACATGTACGCGCCACGGAGGTAGTGCTGCCACCTGTTGCAGTCAAGTTACAGCTGCTGGCTGCTGCTGCGCAGTTCCCGGCTGCCGCCGCGCCCGCCGTGTCGACCGGGTAAGTGTCAGTCGTCACTATTGGACTGGCAAATAATTTTATAAACGTTGATAGAAGAGCCAAGATCGTATGTCAACATAGCTCATTCTTCTTGTGTCTTGAACTTTTTCATTATTTTTGTTCTGTTTTCCATTTCTTAGGGTATGAATTAAGTCGCGTGTCAAGTCTCGCCCAGGTAGGGGGTGGTGCAGTGGTGGCGGATTTGATTTTGACATGGGGGGGGGCAAGACGTCGATCAAATCAGTTTACCTATTCAGGGGTGCAGCCAGACCTTCAGAAAAGGGGGAGGGGGCAGGGCAGGCCAGTCATGGTGGGCTCTCATCCAAAAAACTACAACCCTGAATATATAAAACTCTACGGATTTCGGCCACTTTGTTTTGTGAGGGTCCTTTTTTAATACCTTTGTATTTGTTTTTTGATTAGCTGGCTTCCTCAGGACCCTTAGGACCCTAAGGGTCCTAAGGGGTTAATGACAAATATCGGTATTCAATATACAGAAATTTGAACAAAAAAATGAGCCCCTTACATTTCCCTTTACATTTGAGACGACACTTTAACAATTTCTTTATTGATATATTCGGTATGTGTATTCTGCCCACTTCAGGACCAAAACGGTCCTCATATAACCACTCTACATCACGCTCGCCAGATGACCAGATTTTGTCACTGCAGGATTAACACGTTTGAGGCATAACCCTCGCCTTACGGCTTACAGTAACAGCCCCCATGAGGTTTTTATTGAATAACCTTTTACACATGATGCACTTCCTGCTGACATTTTTAGCAGCTGAGTTAACAACAATTTTACGTTTTTTTTTATTATTGAAACTGCTCCAGTATTTTGAGAAATAATGACGTATTAGTGACGTCTTGTTAGTAAAAAAGTAAATATTAGAAAAATCGTAGAAAATAAAGGTTTGAAGCGAATTGTCAACACAAAACGGAAAAAATAGGAAAATTACATTTTCTTTCAAATGAGGATCCTAGATTTGCATTTTTTACCCCCAAGTTTTTTTTTACAAAATTAAAATTTTCATAGGTGTTAAAAATGGAATATTTGTGAGATAACTGAGTATGGAAAATACTGAAACAAAAATTCAAAGCAATATCTTTAATTTTGAATGATTGATGGCTTCTGCAAAGTGTAAGAAACTCATGACGCCATTTTTCAAATTCACTTTTCTACTTTTTGACCAGATACGAGGAAATAAATACTTTTTTTGTGTTTCTGAGACCAAAATGGTCTGGGAACATGTATTTATATTTACATTGATCTCTTTCTAATTTTGAAGTTTTTGAGGTTATGACCGTTTTTCCGGACGTGATCAAGTCAAGGTTGCTAATGTTAAAGGGACACTGTCCGTTTAATTAAAGTATTATATGTTAAAGAACAATCGGATTTGATAAGCACCATGAAGTCCGTTTTTATTCGCGCCAGTATCCCAATATTCATCGTTTCAAAGTTCAGTTTTCTTTCAGCCAATGGAAGCTTGGACGAGTCCGCCACCACTACGTACCAAAATCAATTTAATTGCAGCCTTGTGCAAACTATGGAAAAATAGTGATATTTTTTGGCTAAGCATTCTACCAAATTGATAATGTCAGAAAACATTTAATGTCTTATCATGCCTGATTTAAGCTCAATAATAGGTATGGAGGGAAATATTTGCCCCGATGAAGGAAAGATTTGCCCCGAAGGGTTATTGGACTTTTACGAAGGGATTTTAAGCTTCAGCTGTTGAAGTGAAGTTTTTTTTCTTCCAACCGAGGTTTTTTGGCATCGGATTGAATACATTTTTTAAAGTACTCCCTGTACAGTGTTGTTTAACCAGTACGGAAATTTCTGAACTGCGCTAAATGTTGGAGCTCAATCGCTGCCATATTATTTAGTGGTGGGTAGAAATCGCAAACTGTTTTTATGTTATTATGACAAATGAAATAAATTATATTTTTTGTTTTTGCGCTGCTTTGGTGAGCATAAGAGGACGATTACAAATAGTATCTAGTCCCTAAGACTTGTTTTAGCATGTTTTTGCGATATCATCTGGAAGAGGCAGTGTCCCTTTAATCGCCCAAAGCAATTTTCATCTATGGTGACGATTTTGGTTCCTAAGAGGTCATTAACTAACGTGTGCATTTTTCGAGTGTTTGATGTTCAGGAACATATGCACAAGTGTTTGCATGTGACAGCTGTGGCTTCCGCTGAGATTGTGACCTCGACTGACCTTCCAGAGGTCAACCGTGGTCACTGACCTCCGATGACCTCAAATGACTTTGTTNATGCATACAGACTGCATTTTTACGTTTTTGATTAGTCATATTACTGAGGTACTCACCCGTCAAGAGATCGTGGTTTGTGACTGGAAGACTTTTCAATTCGGTGCGAATGGCTATATTTTCTTACATTTTGTGCTAAACCCCTATACCGTGCTATAGATGTCGCTGGGGTGCGCATTGAGTGTCATTGAGAAACTGTCTAGGTGGCGCTGGTGTGAACAACCCGTGCCTGGCTGGCAATGGTCCGTATAGTTCAAGTTCCGCCCATCAGAAGGCGGACGGCGGTATTATCGTGGAAGCTATGTCGTGTTATTTGTTTTATCATAGTCCGACATTATCTTTACTTGTAGGAGGACGGTTTTGATGTTGGGAAATGTGGGGAGCAGAATATATACACACTGCACACATGTTGTCATGCGATCTGCAAAATGACTTCTTAGATACTATTCAATGCTAATGTGTCGAAACTACATCACCTTGCGTACTTATAATACGCATAAGGAAAAAGTTGGACAATGAACAGACAGAATGACAGACAGACTTTCTTTAAATAGTAAGTTATATTTGACAGGGTGCGTATTACACCAGCGCACCCGCCCGACTCCACTTTATGCAGGCAAGGTGGGGCGAACTGTGCCATGTCTTGACGACAAACATGAACACATGGTGACCCGGTCTGCCGGTATGTTCTGACGGTGAAGATATATTGTTCATTGAGATGGCAAGGCCGGAAACCATACAAGCTCCAATTAAAACATGAATATAATTGAGCACATATAAGATGTGAGGTATTTATGTTGTGTGTGTGTGTGTGTGTGTGTGTGTGTGTGTGTGTGTGTGTAGGTGTGTGTGTGTGTATAGGTGTGTGTGTGTGTGTGTGTGTGTTTGTTTGTTTTGTGTCTGTGTCAGACAGACAGACAGACAGACAGACAAAGGCACTTTCAATGGTAAATTAGTTAAATTCACCCAGAAGAGTAGCTCTTCAAGGCTTCGTAAATTGTAAATCTGACCACTGGTTATGTTCTTTTCTTAAACAGGCACTTTTCCATTGAATAGTATGGCTTTGCGCACATATAACAATATCTGCAGTGGCGCACGCAGAAAGGGGTCAGCTGACCGAAATTTATGAGGGGGCCCGCATCAAAAGACCCGTATTAGCGGGGAGGGGCCCGGTCTGGGAAGGCCTGATCGAGGCAGAGGCCCGGTGCTGGAAAAAGCTGAATCCCAGAACGACGCCTCCATCGATGCGGCCGCGGTAGGGGCCGGTTTTGTCAGGCCCGATCGAGGCAGGGGCCGGTGCTGACAGAGGGCCGTGGCATGGGGGCCCCGGTCAGACGAGGTCAGCCGGTCACAAAAGGGCCCGTCCATGCTTATTCTTGATACGGGCCTTTTTCTGGTAGGGCCGGTCTTGGTCAGGTCCGATCATGCAGGGGCCGGGCTGGCAAAGGCAGTGATTATTGGGCCCGGTCAGACGAGGGCCCGTCCTTGCGTATCTTGATGCGGGCCCGTTTCTGGTAGGGCCCGTCTTGGTCGGGCCCGATCGATGCAGGGGCCCGGTGCTGACAGGGCGTGGGCCCGGTCAGGACGAGGGCCCGGGTCACAACAGCGGCCCGGTTCTTGAAATTTTTCTTTTGATACCGGGCCTTTTTAATGGTGGGGCCCGGTTTGGTCATGTCCGATCGAGCAGGGGCCCGGGGCTGGCAAAGCGGCGGATTATTGGGCCCGGTTCAGAACGAGGGCCCGGTCCTTGCGTATTTCTTGATGCGGGCCCGTTTCTGGATAGGGGCCCGGTCTTGTCAGGCCCGTCGAGCAGGGGCCCGGTGCGACAGAGGCGTGCATGGGGCGTCAGGACGAGGGCCCGGTCACAACAGGGCCCGGTCTTTGCATATTCTTGATACGGGCCTTTTTTCTGGTAGGGGCCAACGGGTCTTGGTCTTGTCCGATCGAGGCAGGCGCCCGGTGCTGGCTAATGCGTGATATGGGGCCGGTCAGGACGAGGGCCCGGGTCCATGCTTATTCTTGATACAAGCCCCTTTCTGGTAGGGGCCCGGTCTTGGTCAGGTCCGATCGAGGCAGGGGCCCGGTGATGACAGAGGCGTGGCATGGGGCCCGGTCAGGACGAGGGCCCCGTCACAACAGGGCCCGGTCCTTGCATATTCTTAATATGGGTCTATTTTTGGCAGAGGCCCGGTCTTGGTCAGGTCCGATCGAGGCAGGCGCCCGGTACTGGCTAAGGCGTGATATGGGGACGGTCAGGACAAGGGCCCGTACACAACAGGGTCCGCCCCTGGTAAATTATTTGATACGGCCCCTTCCTGATAGGGGCCCGTTCCTGGTAGAGGCCCGATCGAGGCAGGGCCTGGTGCTGGCAGAGATATGAATGGGGCCTGGTAGACGAAGTGCCCGGTCAACAAACAAGCCCGGCCCTGGCTATTATTTGTGCGGGCCCGTTCTGGTGGGGGGCCCGCACTTGGCCAGCCCAATCGAGGCAGGAGCCCGTGCTGGTAACTGCGTGATAATGGGCCTTCAGCAGTGACCATTCGTCAGGATTATGCCGGTCACAACAGGGCCCGCTCCTTCAAAATTCTTGTTACGGGTCCGTTTCTGGTAGGGGCCCGGTCTTGGTCAGGCCCCGAATCGAGGCAGGGGCCCGGTGCTGGAAGAGGTGTGTCATGTGGCCCAGTCAGGACAAGGACCCGGTTACATTAGGGCCGTACTTGCATATTCCTTATACGGGTCCTTTCTGATAAGCCCTGTTTCCTGGTAGAGGCCCGATCGAGGCAGGGCCGTGCTGGCAACCTGCGTGATTCTGGGGCCGATCAGTACCAGGGGACAGGTCACCAAAAGGCCCGCTCCTTGCAAATTATTGATACGGGCCCGTTACTGGTAGTGTCCCTTCCTGGTAGAAGGCCGATCGGGCAGGGCCCCGTGCTGGCAGAGGCGTGTATGGGGCATGGTTCAGGGTCGATGGGCCCGGTCACAACAGGGTCCGTTCACTGGTAAATATTTGATACGGCCCGTTCCTGGTTAGGGGGCCCGGTCTTGGTCAGGCCCGCTCGAAACAGGACCCTATGCTACCCACAGGCGTTGATATGGCCCCGGTTAGACGAGAGCCTGGTCAGTGGTCACAACAGGGTACGGGCCTTCATTATCTTAATACGGGCCCGTTTCTGGTTAGGGAAACCCGGTTTTGTCAGGGCCCGATCGAGGCAGGGGTCCCCACTCTAACACAAAGGCGTGATTATGGGAACCCGGTCCAGGTCAAGTCTCGACTAACTAGAGGCTATAAGCAAACTGCAAACATGAACTAAATTTATTACTTAAAACTGATAAATATGTTTTTTTCCATAGGGTTACATTGAAAAAGTCGATAATATATTTTGACCTTAGGCAACCGATATAGAAAATCCGAGATATTGTAAGCCCTAATGACCTCATGACGTGCCATGAGTTGCATGTCACTCGATTAGCCTCTGTGCCGGTTGTGCTACCTAGAAGCTGCTTCGTGGTCAAATGTCATGTCATTTTTGGTCTACCTTGGTTGGGACCCATTTGTTGCCAAAACGTGGCCTTAGCTACTCATTTCAAGTTGCTGAAAGTTCCAAGTAGATATCCCTGCGTTTTCTGATTAAGGTAGAAAAACGAGAGGACGTAAAAACTACTCAAAATTGAGGTCCTCAAAATTGAGCTGAGATCAATAGTTTAGGCTCCAGAGGTCATGAAAGGTAAAAAATACTGTTTTTAGCAAAACAGTTTTTCGTGAATAGCATGTCATCTAAGAAAGATAGGAAAACATTTTGACACCATCGTGTTATGTCTCATTGTTGCGCTTTTGATGAAACATATCATACGGTGACCTTGGTAAGGTTCAACTTCAAAATTTGACCGCAGGGTCAAGTTCATTGGTGACCCAGGTAGTCATGTTGCATATGGGGCAACGCGGCCAGACGAGACGAACACATTGGTGTAAACTAATCGTCTCCATCTCTTTTCTATCAAGTTATTTGCAAATCATTGCTGATGACCTCAGATGACCTCAGATGACCTTGTTGAATCCCCCCCCCACTTGTTAAGCAACAATTGCACCTTGATCATTAGAATGAGCTAAAATAGCAAGATTCTAAAGAAATTAGCCTGTCCCAATGCATATTTTCTGAAACGGAAAGCATTTGTTTATTTTCCCATTCACTTTATATGGGCGAGAGTAGGAAATTGACCTGACCTTTTGGTCACCGATAGAAAACCGAGATGAACGACATTGTAGGTACTTAATATTCTTATGAAATCCTGCAAGCAAAACTTTCGAAAAAAGACTGTGGCTTTTGGCACGAAACGCAAAACATTTTGAAGGTGAGGTCCACTTGACATGGACTTGATGTGACCTGACCTTAGATGACTCAAGTCAAAACTTTCAACCAAAGTGTGTGTAATGAGCCCCAAAAACAGGTGTACAAAAATTTTGGCGGCGCTGCCTGCCGCCGTTTTTTGCGCACTTCTGAAAAACCTGAGGGGGTGGGGCGGAAATCAAACCCCCATGCAGTGCGCGGGTTTAAGACAAAATATGCCTATAAAAAGTTTATTAGATTTCCCTCTACAGTGGAATATATGTCAAATTTCGTCAATTTCAGGCAATATGGGGGGGGGGGCTAACGCCCCTGCCGCCCCCTGGATCCGCTAGTGCCTAGGAACAAAACAGTTAGGTACTTCAGCATTATATAAAAAAATAACAAATAATACATACAAATTTTGTTTACCGAAACATACGAATAAACCGTTTATTCGCATGTTTTGAATACGAATAAACCGTTTATTCGCATGTTTTGTCGATGAAATCGTATCCGAACATTTCCAGTCTTCTGTCTCATTGGCGCCTTACAAGCGAATTTGTTTTTGTGTGAGAAAAAAGGGTATTTGGGCTGGCTTCCAAGTGCAACCCCAATGAAATATAAAAAGTTACACCCCTGACCACTTGTATCACTTTTTTCCTACCTTTGCAGATGTAAATGACGTATTTTATTTGTCACTTATTTTGTGTTATATTATCATATGAATTCTAAAGTTTACTCGACGAGAAATATGATAGTGTATTTTTGAAACTCATTGTAAAACCATCTGTAAGCGTCACACCAAAGCAGCAATACTGTTGACAAACATCTTACATAGCTTACAGGTGATGCAGCCTGCTGCGTGGACATCGGTATTCTCCTCTCACTTTGGTTTGCATCAACATAAAGTGTCATTCGGGTAATCAATGTGTTCAACGCACAACAGTGACTTAAAATAATATTTCATTGTATATAAACCCGCGCCGTGCCGATGTTTGTCACCACCTTTGTCCTCCCTCGAATTTGGCGTATATGGGACGCATACACAACTGAAAATGTTATTAAAAAGATCGGCGAAAATAATTTGAAACTATTTTGTGCCATTGTTGGCACAGGTTGATAATGATGTCACCAGACGCCCTTAAAGGTCAGTTATCCAAGTTTCTGGACTTCGCCCTAGTAACTCAACAATATCTTCAGAACTTGTTTAGCTAGAAACAAACCGAAGAAATAAATCAACATGTTTTTTATGAAGAAAATCGTTTAAGTCCTCATATTTTAGCTCAGGACAAGTCTAGGCTTTTCATAGCCTAGACTCCAGATGTCATCAAAGATCAAACAGTTTCAATGGGTGAAGGGGATACAATGGAACAGATGAGGATAAATTCGATCTCCTATGCTTCGTATGTTTCACTAGGTTTGCCAGCACTAAATGCGCGGCTGGAGAACATGTTGGTGACAAACCTGGACATGTTGACGGAGCAGCGGTAGATGGCCGACGGTATATGGCCGGCTGTTCAGAGGTGGTGTCAGGCGGTGTTCCAGCCGTGTTGAGGCAGGCGGCCTTCTTGATCTCCGTGTACAGCTGGCAGGTACCGTTGGCGAGGTACCTGAACCCGCCGCAGCGCCACTCCTCCAGAGCCGTGCACCTGACGGAGCAGGCGATCCGGGAGGGCGCTGAAACAGTCGCATTGAGGGTGTCAGAATGCGAACCACCCTCAAGTACGTATTTCTCTGCTGTCCCAGCCAGGGTGCCGGCCACAAGCGCCAGGCAGATAGTCGGGACTGTCAGGGGCAGCATGGTCTCGGATCTGCTCGTGGTGGATGTGTCTGCCAGAAAGACTGGTTCAGGAGTGTCAGGTCAGCCTTGGCTCGGTCCGACGGAGCTGCTCGGAATCGATGTGTCTGCCAGTGAGTCTGGGACAGGAGTGACTAGTCGGTTGTCTCGGTCCGACGGAGCTGCTCGGAATCGATGTGTCTGCCAGTGAGTATGGGACAGGAGTGACTAGTCGGTTGTCTCGGTCCGACGGAGCTGCTCGGAATCGATGTGTCTGCCAGGGGTAGTCTGGGGTGGGAACAGGAGTGACTAGTCGGTTGTCTCGGTCCGACGGAGCTGCTCGGAATCGATGTGTCTGCCAGGGAGTCTGGGACAGGAGTGACTAGTCGGTTGTCTCGGTCCGACGTAGCTTCCATGCCCACGGACGCGCCTCGTCAGCCCGAAGCAACGTGACGTCACAACACACAACAACACGGCGCAGTCGATGCCAAGTGGTGTGCCATCCAGACCTGAACACTAGGTGGTCCAGCGCTGTCTGGTTTGGGTCTGACCATAGCTCTGCTAATGGTCGTCAGTGGAGGAGAGCTGATGCTGATTCACGTATGTATAATTCGTAAGAGGATAAACTTGACACGGGTGGTAAAAACGCCTTAGGTGGCGCCAACCAAATATGGCATGGGGAAATTGTTCCTCAGTGTAAAGTACCGACGCACAATCACTGGTGAATAAAAAACGACTTTAAAGTTGGTTTAGAGCTGGTTAACCCGCGGGCCAATGGTCAACCAACTCGGGAATTTCACAAGGATTTTCCTTTTAGCCTCGGGATTTTCCACGCCCCTACTGGAGGGTGTTTGAACCCCTTTCTAACTCGGCTCCTATGAGACAGTGAGTTTACATGGGTTTACGTTTACATGAGACCAAAACCAAAACACTGTTCGATAGGTCGTCAAAAATCATTTTAAAAATATTTCGTACTTGTTTAGTCATACATCATCATAGGTACCAGGGTATTGATCAGCAATCAGATACTATTTTGATATATTTATAGAAGCCTTGCTACTGCGGTCCATGCAGCATACTACACACGACGGACCTACGGCCGCGCTCCAGTCGGCCAACGAACGAACAGGATTGTAGGTGCATAGCGCGGGCGAAACGTCACGCTCCTGGTGACCATCAGCCCTGATTTGGGCGTCATTCACTATAACTGTATCACTCGTGGTGTTCATTACGATGATGTGGCCTCATTTATGAGGACTCTGTCAGTCATTCCTAGGGATGAGATTGAGCCTGCAACAACACTGATGGACAACACCCCTAGCCATCGCCATTCGCAAGACCCTTCTGACATTCATCAAATCAAGTTTCTTCCAGAGTACTAAATCTATTTCTGCACACATTTCTACATGCATACTACATACATTTCTACATACATACTACATACATTTTCTGCATACATTTCCATACATTTCTAAATCCGATTGATAACTGCTTTTATATCCTCAAAGCCCATGCAAAGCAAAGGCTTACCCAAATCCAGGAGATTGTCGACCCTCTGTGCCATCTTGACCGAACCATTTCTTCGACATTGCTGGAACTTGTTATGGCGAACATATCGGGTGATGTTGGCGGTATTTTGCGATGGCGGGCGGTGTTTGCGGTATTTTGCCTTCACGGCCGGTGTTGGTTGACGGTATTTCACGTTGGAGAGCTGCGTTGGCGTTGGCGGCATTTTGCGTTTTTGAGCGGCGTTTCCGGGTGGCGTTTGCGGGCGGCGTTTGGCGACGGCGTTTGCGGGAGGCGTTGGCGGTCGGTGTTGGCGGTACATTAGGTTTGTAGGCGGTGTTGGCGGTATTTTGCGTTGGCAGACGTCGTTGGCGGTGTTTGGCGTTTTAGAGCGTAACTTGCGTGTGCGTTCGCGGTAGTTTGCGTTTTTGGGCGGCGTTAGCTCGCGGCGTTTGCGGGTTTCGTTTGCGGGTTTCGTTTGCGGGTTTCGTTTGCGGGTTTCGTTTGCGGGTGACATTTACGGGCGGCGTTTGTGGTTGGGGTTTGCGGGTGACGTTTGCGGTATTCTGCGTTGGCGGTGGTGTTTGCGGTATTTGGCGTTTGCGAGCAGCGTTTGCGGGTGGTCTTGGCGGAAATTTGCGTTGGTGAGCGGTTTTGGCGGTGTTTGGTGTTTTTGGATGGCGTTTGCGTGCGGTGTTTGTGAGTTGTGTTTGCGGGTGGCGCTTGCGCTATTTTGCGTTAGTCGGCGGTGGTGACGGTATTTCGTGTTGGAGGGCGGCGTTGGCGTTGGCGGCATTTTGCGTTTTCAAGCGGCGTTTCCGGGCGGCGTTTCTGGGCGGCGTTTGTGGGCGGCATTTGCGAGCGGCGTTTGCGGGTGGTGTTTGAGGACGGCGTTTGTGGGCGTCGTTGGCGGTTAGTGTTGGCGTTACATTTCGTTTGTGGGCGGTGTTGGCGGTATTTTGCGTTGGCGGGTGTCATTGACGGTGCTTGGCGTTTACAAGCGGCGTTTGCGGGTGGCGTTTGCGGGTGACGTTTGCGGGTTTCGATTGCGGGTCGCGTTTGCGGGCGGCGTTTGTGGTAGGCTTTTGCGGGTGGTGTTTGCGGTATTCCGCGTTGGCGGCGGTGTTTGCGGTATTTGGCGTTTGCGAGCGGCGTTTGCGGACGGTTTTGGTGGAATTTTGCGTTGGCGAAACGGTGTTGGCGGTGTTAAACGTTTTCGGGCGGCGTTTGCGGGTTACGTTTTCGGGCGGCCTTTGCAGTATTTTGCGTTTGAGGGCGGCGTTTACGGGCGGCGTTTGCGGGCGGCGTATGTATGCGGGTGTCGTAAAACACAAGTGACCTGGGGGCTGGCCAGATATATTAAGTATATAAATATACATGTTTAAATGGAATGGGATTAATGTAATGGCGCACACATTGCCTGATCAGATAAGCGTCTGCGGCGATGATGACAAACACATCGGAGAAGTGTCTGATGATGACAAACACCTCGGAGAAGTGTCTGATGATGACAAACACCTCGGATAAGTGTCTGATGATGACAAACACCTCGGAGAAGTGTCTGATGATGACAAACACCTCGGAGAAGTGTCTGATGATGACAAACACCTCGGAGAAGTGTCTGCTCCGCTCCCCAGCGCCGACAGTTCCTTGCTGCGGTGTTTGAATGCAGAAGCGTAGGAACGTGACACAAAGTGAGGGGCCAGCGAAACTTCGATCTCGTCTTGAGGGGAATTCAATCCCACTACACGGGATTTCTATGCAGATTTGAGCTCCTTTCGTCTTCGTGGATCTGTTGCGCTTTTTAATTTGTATAACGAAGTAAAATTGTCGATTTTAGCTCACCAAAATAGACAAAAAGTGAAGGGCCCCCGCGTTCCCACACCTATGTTTGAATGGCTGTCATATCGTCCACTGATCAAGCACACGCATCTGTTGAGTGGTAGAGTGCATCGTGTAAATCGCAGCAATGTTGCACATACATACATACATACATACATACATACATACATAACATACCATACATACATACATACATACATACATTACATACGATACAATACATACAACATACATACATTACATAATACATACATTACATACAAACAATCATACATACATACAATACATACATACATACATACATACATACATACATACATACATACATTCACATACATACATACATACATACATACATACATTAATACATACATACATACATAAACATACATACATACATACTACATACATACACCACATACACACATTACATACATACATAACATACATACATACATAACATACATACATACATACATACATTACTACATACATACATACATTTACATACATACATACATCATACATACATACATACATACATACATACATAACATAACATACCATACATACATACTACATACATCATACATACATATCATACATACATGCATACATACATACATTTACATAACATACATACATACATACATTACATTGCCATACATAACCATACATACAACATACATACATACATACATACATACGCCTCGTGCTAGCCAATGGAACGATGTCGGTGATGTCTGATGATGAAACCAAATTGGTGACGGTGAATGTATAAATAGGAACAAATGTGCTCTTTCCACTATGCAAATGAAAAGAAAATGGATAAAATCGAATAAACAAAACTCGCCAAACAACACGTGGATTTCGACAATGAAGAATATAACTAAGACTCTCTTAGTAGGTAAGGCACGAATGCACGTATCAGACAATATATTTTGCTATTACTAAAAAATATATATAAATCTAGTAATACAATAAATTGATTGTGTAGTGAACAAGATACTCATGTATTGAAACGTTTGTGGTTAAATATATCGCATATTTGATTTATTTTATCACTTAGCATATTCTGCTCTCATTGGTTTGTAGCTAGAACATGCATATTTGCAAGCGAATTTGGTTTTGAGCTTTAATGCATATTGTGGACAAATGGTCATAGCTTATGCATGAGCCGCCGGTGGGTTGTGTCAACCTGACATTGAATTCGCTACATGTCGGAGACGATTGGACGAAGCGTTTCGCCGGTAACGAATATTATGCTTACTGACGAAATGTAACGCAAAATGGCTGATGTGTAGTCCAGCATGTTTTGCTGATAAGCCAATTATTAATGAAGACCGCCGATGAGTTTCACTGAATGACAATTTCCGAAAGTGCCGTTCAATTGGCTTTCTTTAATTGGCCATCCATTATTGCAAAAATGTGTACTAACAACAATAGGGCTTTTTAGTGTGACGTCGAGGTTCCAACAGCTGACTGCGCTAGTGCTTTTGCTTAATATATATAATGTTTTTTTTTCTTCCTAACCGCCACCCAAGAGCAGGTGGACAAGGAGATGCCCCCTCCCCTATCCCAGCGACTCAAAACCACCATTACGTTACCACCATGAGAACATAAAAGAAGAAAGTCACGCCACTCCCAGCTAAGAAATGGAGATAAAAGAAACAAATTAAGCATATAGGAGAGGAAGGAATGCCCATTGTTAGTATGGTAAATTATTAAGAGAAGGCAATAGTAGTCATCGCTGAAGACAGCAAGTGACAGCCCCCTAATAGGATCCAATTAATTCATGTATTCACTCATTCATACATACATGGTTAGTAAAGAACTTCTGGCAGACATTCCGGGGACTATTCCTGGTCATTTTCATGCATGTGTATGCTGGATTTCCAGGGAGCTAATCCAGTAAGCAGAGCTGGTTGCTTGGTCGGCCCCCCAGAAAGACCCAGCGCCATAGATTTAGGGTTGAAATTAAGTTTGTGTATAATATACAGAAACAACTTAGGAAATACAGAACATGAGCAAAGCTCTGTTAAAAAAGATCACAAAACCAATAAAAAATGGATTACAACAATTGTTATTTAAAGAATGATCTAACTTCCTGCTTTACAGGAATAGGCCAGACGAAGTTTTTTTTTTTCATTTTTTAGTTATTTCTTTAATCTTACTCTTGCCATTTTTTTATTTTCTAGTGTATCTTAGTCTTACTTCATTATCAAGGACACTTTTTGTTGTTTTTTTTTCGGTTTTAATGTGCCACATGATTTCAAAACTCCACTTCCTGTCTCTCATCCGGCACGATTCTGTTAAGCAGGATAGGATTTCACAATAGTCCGTAAAGGTTTGATTTAATTCATATTAATTTGCTATGTTACAAGGCTGTTGTAATGAGTTCCATGTTTCTGGGACGAAAAACCTTACAGTGCGTTTGCGGTATGTATATCTTGTAAAGGGAATCTCAAACATATCCTGGCTTCTGGTTATATTAGGTATTAAATTAAATATAATTAAATATTAAATAAAATTAAATAAAAAAAGAGTAAAAAATATAGGTGATACACTTTGAGCCTCAATTCTGGTAGGTACACTTATTGTTTTCAAACGCCCAAAAATATGTTATGAAGTAAAACAAGATGCATATTTTCATTTTGATTCATTTTGACTGCAATTATGTTAGGGAGCTATAAGGAAAAGTGGTTAACTTCGGTGGGCTACTAGATAAAATTGGCGTTCTGTATGCACAAATTTTCTAGTCACAAAATGCAACAAAATAACTAACATAAGAATGACCGTACTAAATGCACGAATTATCTAGTTACAAAATATAATAATGTGAATTAAAGCGTAGTCACTCGTATTGCAAGAAAATAAGACGATCACAAATAATTAAGACAGTTATCAGCAGTAAATAGTTTAGTAGTCTCGAAGTTTATTCCATTTCTCTAGAAGTTCCAATGCATTATGGAATATAATAAAATACAAATATGATAGCGAAATAGGTAAGTACAGTGAATTTAACACAAAAAGCCGACAGCAGATACTCCACAACCATTGCCTCCTGATGAAACTCTTCAACGTTAGCGCAGTCAGCTGTTGGGACCTATGAGACGTCATCACTTTACAGCCCTATTTTTAAAGATTTGAGTTGAATTCTGCATTAACAGCAAATTACATTTGTTGGCGTTGTGAGGTCGGTAATTTTTACAAAGTGTCGGTACGTGCAATTTTAATATTGCTCGGCCGCTTGTTCAATTTCCGGCTTCTTAGCACAGCAATGACCAATGGACAGTTAATTGCAGTTCTGCTGAGGGAAAATTGCCCTTTATTTCCATATAGATAACATTTCAGCGATGCCTTGGTTCCATGAATGCACGAATAGCTGTGTATCATGCACAGAAGCAAGCGACGTTAGCAACGAAATAAACACCAGAGGCAAGACCACCAAACACACACCGTGTACAGCCAGCCCGTCTGCTGGGCCCAATGTTACCAAATGCATAGTGAATATACGTAAGAACGGCATGTTCAGTTCAGTTGTTCAGTTCAGTTGTTCAGTTCAGTTGTTCAGTTCAGAATGCCACACTTTGGGAACCACGACGTTTTGGTGTTCAAGCTTGGCGCCAAAATACCTCAGTCGAGAGGACACTAGACTCAATATCGGGATGTCTCCGAAGCTCGGTTCGGCTCTGGGCTTCAGAAGTTTTGAAGGAGAACGCACTAATGTGCTCGCATAACAGTATTGGTATAATTGGTTACGATCACGGCACGTGGTGATATTGGTCACTGTTGAGCCCTACTGCAGTCAGTTATTATTTGAGTCACGCTGTTCTGTTACCAGGCAATACCAGGAGTCTGTTACCAGGCAACACGGTTATAGCCTCCGGCAAATGACTAAGCTAGCACATTTGGTGGTAGGTCATTTTGACCCCCCTTTCTTTTTACAACAGCGTTTCCGTGTCAACTTCTCTTTTAAAGCCGTTAGAGGCAGTAACTACCCACATTATAATTTGTTTTATCTTGTGTCGTTCAGGAAGGCCTCAGATAGATCAGATTATCAGAGGCCCTGGAGGGCCTCTGATAATTTACACGGCCTGGAGGAGGAGGGAGGGATTTTTTTTTTTTTTAGTTCCCCCACCCATTAATAGGTAGGCAGGAGTGCCCATCCCTTTCCCAT